>JAKTPE010000010.1:0-172462 GCA_030557465.1 Kuraishia cidri
ACTGGAGCAGACGAACCTGGAGTAGATGCCGGATACACTGAGGTACCCGAAGACTCGCTTGGAACGGATGCCGAGTACACTGGAGCAGACGAACCTGGAGTAGATGCCGAGAAAACTGGAGTAGACGAACCTGGAGTAGATGCTGAGTAAACTGGAGTGCCCGAAGATTCGCTTGGAATTGAGGCGATCTGAGAGGCAGACGATGATCCCGCGCCTGATGCAGATGAAGCCAGCGAGGATCCAGAGATGGATCCAGAGACGGTACTGCAGGGAACTGTCACTGTCTTGCAGCCTGGTTGGCTATGAGGCTCCTTCCAGTGTCGCTTGTTCACCGGAACTGTAATTCCGCCAGCTGAACAAGCTGATTCTGTAGTGGTGCAGGTATATTGGCTGGTGCATCTCACAGTCACCGTCTGACAACCGGGCGTTGACACAGTCGTACACGTCCCTGGATGGTCGCTCCATGTCGTCATCGTGGTGGTGGGAAGACTCGAGCAAGGAACAGTCACCGTCTTGCAACCCGATTTGGGTTGCGTCTCTGTCCAGTGGCGCTTGTTCGCGGGAGCTGTAATCCCACCAGTTGAGCACGCTGACTCCGTAGTGGTGCAGGTATATTTGCTGGTACATGAAACTGTCACAGTCTCGCACCCTGGTGTGGATATCGTTGTACATGTCCCCGGATGGTCGCTCCATGTTGTCAACGTGGTTGTCGATAGGCTCGAACAAGGAACCGTCACTGTTGTGCAACTCGACTGGCTCTGCGTGTGGCTCGATGGCTTTGCATGCCACCATCTTTTGAAAACTGCGGTGCTGCACGCTGACTCTGTTACTGTGCATGGGTACTTGCTAGTACAGGTGACACTAACAGTCTTACAACCGGGGCTCGAAACTGTATTGCATGTTCCTGATGAACCGCCCCACGATGTAGTGGTGGTGGTTGGGAGAGTGCCAGACGAGCAGGGAGTCACGGCAGTGACCGTCTTGCATCCAGCTGCGTGGTTGGTGTACCGCGTGGTGATAGACCCAGTCGTGCATGACGAGACCGTAGTGGAGGACGTGTGTTGCTGGTTGCAGGTCACCGTCACCGTCTTCATGCCTGGAGTAGAACTCGTGGTACATGAATCGGAACCGTCGCCCCAGGTAGTGGTGGTGGTCGTAACCACGGACGTCGCGCTTGAAGAGCAGGGAGTCACGGCAGTGACCGTCTTGCATCCACCCGCGCGGTTGGTGTACCGTGTGGTGATAGACCCAGTCGTGCACGACGAGACCGTAGTGGAGGACGTGTGCGGTTGATTGCAGGTCACCGTCACAGTCTTCATTCCCTCGGTCGAGTACGTGGAACAAGTGCTCGTGCCATCACCCCAAGTCGTTGTGGTGGTCGTAACCACGGACGTCGCGCTTGATGAACAAGGAGTCACGGCAGTGACCGTCTTGCATCCACCCGCGCGGTTGGTGTACCGTGTGGTGATAGACCCAGTCGTGCACGACGAGACCGTAGTGGAGGACGTGTGCGGTTGATTGCAGGTCACCGTCACAGTCTTCATTCCCTCGGTCGAGTACGTGGAACAAGTGCTCGTGCCATCACCCCAAGTCGTTGTGGTGGTCGTAACCACGGACGTCGCGCTTGATGAACAAGGAGTCACGGCAGTGACCGTCTTGCATCCACCCGCGCGGTTGGTGTACCGTGTGGTGATAGACCCAGTCGTGCACGACGAGACCGTAGTGGAGGACGTGTGCGGTTGATTGCAGGTCACCGTCACAGTCTTCATTCCCTCGGTCGAGTACGTGGAACAAGTGCTCGTGCCATCACCCCAAGTCGTTGTGGTGGTCGTAACAACGGAAGTCGCGCTTGACGAACAAGGAGTCACAACCGTCACAGTCTTACACGCGCTGTCGTTGTTAGTGATGTTCGTCGTCACTGTACCGGAAGTACACGACGAAACCGTGGTAGATGAAGTGTGTGGTTGATTGCAGATCACCGTCACCGTTTTCATACCCGCGGTCGAATACGTGGAACAAGAGCTCGTGCCATCACCCCAAGTCGTTGTGGTGGTGGTTGACACACAAGGCGTCACAACCGTCACAGTCTTACACGCGCTGTCGTTGTTAGTGATGTTCGTCGTCACTGTACCGGAAGTACACGACGAAACCGTGGTAGATGAAGTGTGTGGTTGATTGCAGATCACCGTCACCGTTTTCATACCCGCGGTCGAATACGTGGAACAAGAGCTCGTGCCATCACCCCAAGTCGTTGTGGTGGTGGTTGACACACAAGGCGTCACAACCGTCACAGTCTTACAAGCACTATCATTGTTTGTGAGATTCGTCGTAACGGTGCCGGAAGTACATGACGAGACTGTTGTAGATGAAGTGTGTTGTTTGTTACAAGTCACAGTCACGGTCTTCATTCCTTGTGTCGAAGAAGTCGTGCACGAATCAGACGCGTCGCCCCAGGTTGTTGTAGTTGTTGTAGAGACACAGGGAGTCACGACTGTGACTGTCTTACAAGCATTACCATTGTTTGTGACATTCGTCGTAACGGTGCCGGAAGTACACGAAGAAACCGTTGTTGATGATGTGTGTTGCTGGTTACAGGTAACCGTTACCGTTTTCATGCCTGGAGTTGAGCTCGTAGAACACGAATTGGCACCGTCACCCCAGGTCGTAGTAGTGGTGGTTGCCACACATGGAGTAACGACAGTGACTGTCTCACAGGCGCTAGCATGGTTGGTGATGGTTGTGGTTGTTGAAGCTGATCTGCACGACGACACGGTTGTGGTGGATGTGTGTTTGTCGGTACAGAGCACGGTAAATGACCAGTCGAACAGTCCTCCCCACCATGTGGAGCATCCACCGGAGGAATCTGCCCATACTGTAGAATATGTGGTGCCGAATAGGTCTCTCTTAGCGAGGGTGTCTAGAGTAAGTAGTTTCGTCAGTACAAGGGTTGTGGGTCACGGAATGTTGTTAGAGGCACTTACTGTCTCCCGAATGCTGGGGGGCCTCCGTTAACGTTGAAGCAGGCGGACGAAGAGACTCCGTCGGCACTGCGAGGGCTACGTTAGCCAGTCCCGCAAGTAGTAGGAGCTTCTTCGCGTTGATGAGCATCTCTCTGACAGCCTCCCAGTTGGGGATTGAAGTTCAAAATCCAATTGGGGGCTGGAGTTTTGCTCGCTGGCTGATTATAAGAACAAGCCCTTGGGAGAAGATGCTGGATCCGAGAAACAAAAGAACAAGAGAAAACGAAGGTTGATTCGCAAGTGCTCTGTTCTCGAGGGGCCCCGGTGCTGAAATATTGGGGAGCTTCGAGAACTAAATAGGCTTTTGCGTCTCTGGGCGAGTCCAAGGACGTCGATGCAAAAATGAGTGAGGGAGTCGAAGAAAGGAAATGAATAGGGCGGAAAGGTGGTTATGGATCCAAAAGATGTATCGGAGTCAAAAGAGGGCAGGCTGGGCATTTTTGGTTTCTCGGGGGGAGGAGGGGGAAGACAACGATGCGGACGTCAGAAGATTTAGGTTTTAGACTTTGGAAGGGCGTGATGCAGTATTAACTAAGGGAGGGTCGCCATGGTTGTGCGTCCAGCACAGGCAAAAAAAGAAATCCGCGGTCCATTTCAAGACCCGTTTCTTGCGCAAACATGCGCAACAATAGTTACGGCAAAGCTTGGGCGGGCAGGCGTTGTTACAAGGCGCTCGAGTCAGAATGTGACTCCCTGGGCTGTCTGGGGTTCTCGTCACCCCACTCTTTTTGAATGTGTGTGCATTTATTACGAGGACAACATCGATTTTCCACTTGGTTGGTGACATCAATACCGATAATCGTACGTATCTTCCGGGCGTCACCGTTTTGCATATAAAACCGTAATGCGCATTTGGGACGGGTAGGAGATCGTGTGCACCACCCCAGCTGCGACTTCCACTTCGTCACCTGTGTCGTGCGCCACCCAAAGACCGGATCTGGCCGTCACCGCCGATCGGTCCAATATTATTATTTTTTCGCGGATCATGTGAGCCTCAGAATATTACCACTTATCGTACGGTGTTAAATCGAACAGGATTAAGCGAAATAAGCGAGCAACGTGGGAAAAGGACTATTGAAATAAAATTCTAATTGTTTTAGTCTGAGAGGCGTTTCGATCTAGAGTTTAGTTTTGTCCGTGCTTGGTTCGGAAGATGAGGATGCATGGAAGCGAAAAGGGTGTTTCAAGTCTTGGATTGTGCCCATAGTTGTTCCACTTTGAGAAAGTTACCGGACTGGGATAGGCTATGTGACGACAAGCCCGCACCAACATGCAAGACATTTGGGGGCAAGACGGTGGGTTGAGAGGGCTGAGAAAAGCAACAAGGGTCTCTCGTCCCAATTATGCGGATCAGGCGGTTTTCGGCCCTTACGACGATTGGGCCCAAGGCCCACAACCCGGTTTTGAAATGGACAATAGCTCAATAAACAATGCCATTTTTGGCATATATAGTTTCTCCATATGTCTCGAGTATGTTTAAAGTCGCCCTTGAAGTCTGAGATGGAGAAATACGAAGGTCTTCAGCAGCAGCGTCAGATCGAACTGAACAAGAGAAAAACAGCCCGGTACGCATTCCATCTCGCCTTGCAAAGCGCAGCCAGGCGGTTCTTTCTGCGGGAGGCGCTTTAGCGTTGATTCTGCAGTATGCGTCCGCAATCAAAAACGGAGGACCTATTGTGCCTTCCGTCTTGTCGGCGGTTAGACGACGGCGTCCTTGGCGAATAGAAACTCAGAGCTCAGAAAAATAAAGGTGAAAAAAGAGAAGCCGTTACAGCCTACAGAGCTTACATTGGCCCTATGCGGGCGTGCGCGCACCAGGACTTATGCCTGTTGTGCAGCGCCTGCAAAAAATATACGGTGCGTGGAAAATTTTGTTCACCAGCTCGACAAGTTGCCATTGGACAAGGACGAGGTCGCCGCAGCAAATCGTATAATTACACATGTTCGTTGTATTGTTCGCTTCCTCCGTCGATCTTACAGAGATCATGTCGAGGTATCGCCGTGGCTGACGTGTTGACCCGTGGAAGAAGGAGGGGGCTTTGGATGAAGGCGGGGGATTTGGTACCCAGGAGCCCACATAGTTGACCATTGGAATAGGCGAAGCGAGGCGTCCGGGAGGCGAGGGGGTGTACTATGTAGGAACCGGTGATCTCTCTTCGCTCCTCTCGGTAGCAACTAAAATGTGCTGTTTTTCATCGTGAACGCATCTCGGCTCCTTGTTTTGGAATCGGGCGTGCAAACTCCCCATCGGGGATAGGCCGAGATCTGGCCTATATTCTTGCGCCAAGCAGGCGGCCATCGTGTGACATTAAAATGCTCTAGTTTTAAGAAAATAAAGTTGCGGTTAGATTCACAGTTAGATACTTGCTGATTTTGAGTATTTTCTCGGAAATTGCATTCTTGCTTAATTTCTAGCGGCATAAATTTTCTAGACGAGGAACGAATATTTACGGCGCTCGATGCCATCCAAAAAAATTTGCCAATGTCTCGAATAAAGAATAGCAAAAAGATTTCAAACCCGATCGGGTCATTCGAGTAATCTCCATTACTTTTGCCAATATTCAAGTTTTTCCAGTTGAGAGTTGCTGGTAGTGTCTAGTCTCCTGTCGCTTGTGCCCTCTCAATTCATACCCGAAACACTTGTCGCAGACACCCGGGGCACCCTCATCGAAGGGGGAACACCCCGCGGAAACAGAACAGGCCGAAATATCAGACACATCGGTCAGTAAGTTTTAAGCGCAGCGCGCTGCCTCCAATTTTCGCTGAAACAAAGACCAACTCATATTTTCCAATATAAAAATGGTTCATTGGTTTATTTCCTTTTCACAATACTATAGAGGCATACGGGCCATAACATCAAAGCTGCCCGTTCCAACGTTGGAAAGCTTTCCAAGAACGATTCTGGCAGATGGAGATTCTAACTCTTCACGTTCGTTATCCAGCACAGCCTTGGTGAGGAACTGACACGTAGTCTCGTACGACATCTTCATGAATGCAGACGTTGACGAGTCGATACCTTGACGGTTGAAAGCAAGATACGAACCTTCACGCGTCATCATGTCGCCGAGTAGATCCAGGTGGCGGCTGGAGACGGAGATGGCATACCGACCAAACACATTGTTGATCTCATTGACGATGGTGTTCCTCGCAGCCTCGACACCATAAGTTTTGAGCACGGCAGCAACATCGTTGGACCTGATGCCGTTCAAATCGATGAACGCATCGTGTTCCCACATTGCCTGGAAATTCACACCTTCCGTGACAAGCACACGCTTGCCCTGCTCAGCCTCAGGGTGCAGACACCGCCCAATGTTCCGCACCTCCCTCACGACTACCGTGCGGCAGATCGCCTCGACAATGTTCACCATGAGTAACTTTTGCGTCTCGGCACTCAGATCCAATGTAAATTCGCACCACGAGCCATCGACATCGTCGAAATTGTACCCCGATACAAAGTGATGCGCACCAATAACCTCCAGCTGCCGGTCCTTGGCTGATTTGGAGAGAGGCAGTTGTTCCGATCCTGAACTCGTCCTCATATCCTTCACCTCGCCATCATCCCCGTCGTCAGCATCATCAGACTCGGAATCTGACGACGCAGAAAATGCATCGCTGTCATCCAGCGACGCTTCTTCGTCCGATTTTTCCGCGTTCCTCATCGTCTCGAGCTCATCGTCGTCTGGGCCATCGTACGACACAGACTGCTTCGTGCTGGCGTGGATCCTATCGTCCGTTGCATCGTCATCGTCGTTCGATTTACCCCCCACTGCTGCAACCCGCTCGGTACCCTCCGTCTGTGATTTGGGCACAGCCTTTCCAATAGTGGGCAGAGACTCAGAGTTGAGCTTGCGCTGCTTCTTCACCTCCTTGACGATTGCCGCCTCGAGTGCACCCAAGAACTTGGACTGGATAACCGTCTCTAGCTCCTCTTTCGTCACATCGTATTCTTCCTCGTATGCATCGCGCTTGAAGAACCTCATCCTGATCCGGTACGACCGCATCGCCTGGCCCTCGGTTGAAGATCCAGTCGTTTCAGTCACGGTCACACCATCGATAAACTCCGAAAACACAACCTTCGCAACGGACTTGCAGAACGCGTCCGCCTGCGCATCGTCAACATCATCATGGATCGGCAACGTCATCTGCGGTGTCTTGATCGATGCAGACGCAGTCATGACGATTTCCCTCAGACGGGGGATACCGAGCGTAACGTTCGCGGCACCGTGACCGGCAAAATGGAACGTGTTCAGCGTCATCTGCGTCGATGGCTCACCGACCGACTGCGACGCAATGATGCCGACAGCCTCACCGGGGTTAACCAGCGACCGCATGTACTTGAGCTGCATCAGTGCGCGGAATTTCTTCTCCGTGAGACCACCGCTCGTCTTGGCTTCCTTCGAAGAGGTGAACAGGTTTCCGTTGCCCTCGATGAACTTGTCTAGCTCGATCTGGAAGCGATCAGACACAGAGCCAAGATACTTGGATGGGTTGTACACCGATAACACAGGATCATACTTGGAGCTGCGCGCGTGGTGCGGCATGTTTCCATTCTTCCGTGCTTCCTTGCGTGCCTTCTTCGAGTACTTAACGGCGGACTCGGTGTCGAGGTGGTCAATCATCTCGCCTGGATTGTACTTCTTCAGCAAAGAGTCGTAGTTCTCCGCAAAAAACTTGAACTGGTACATGTGCGACTCCTTAGTCACGTCAATGGCATCGCCACCGTAGAGGAACTGCACGAGTGTGCCGTCCGCGTTCCTCACCGAGTTGTCATACGACACATGCACACCCTCGAGCTGCTTGGTCAGACAACGCTGCAGATATCCCGATCTCGACGTCTTCACAGCTGTGTCGATCAGACCCTCACGACCAGCCATGCAGTGAAAATAATACTCCTGTGGTCTGATCCCAGAATAGAATCGACCCTTGATGTATCCACCTGCGCGCGCATCCGTCTCAAATGGCTTGAACGACGGAAGAGTCTTACCACTAACCATCACAGGCACCCTGCGACCCTCCAGAGCTTGCTGTCCCAGTAAACACATAATCTGCGACACGTTGACGTTGGAACCCTTGGCTCCGGAAAGTGCCATTGCCTGCATCGAGTTGTACGGGAACCGTTTCATCGTACCGCCAGGCACACACTGTGAAACAACTTTCGAAGTGATGGCGTTCACCTTCGACTGCGTCACGGCATCGAGAATCCCAAGCTTGTTGTCGTCACGCAGAATCTCCTCGAGGCGTTTGAGCAGCTCATGGTCGCTCGAGTCGACCCCTGTGTCCAGGTTCGTCACTTCAGCAGCGGCTTCACGGCCGATGTCCACTGATGTCTTGAGGATGTCCAATCTCCACTTGCTACCTTCGTCTGTCAGGCGCAGGTCATCCATACCACACGTGAACCCAATCATCGTGATATAGTTCGTGAAGAGGCGGCCAAGCACAGATAGCGACTTGCCAGCTACGTCGGGACCGTACACCTCGTGCAGCGAATGCACGAGACCGTACTGCGAAGCACCATATTGAGACTTATCGAGGATACCGCAGAGAAGCTCACCGTTGACAAACACAACTTCATTCTCGTTTGAGCCTTCACCCCAGTATTCCGACTTGATCTTGTTTTTCGAAATCAGATTGACACCGGGCATGTCGCGTGGCTTGATGTTGAGCAGGACTGTTGTAATCACTTGCTTTCCTGTCCACAGAGGAACGGGTTTGTAAATCGTAGGGGGAACCGTCACCAGCTTGGCACTGCTCGAGTGGCCATCCTCTGGACGGATACAGCCGTAGACCAATTGCTGGTACTTCTCCCTCGTGAAAAAAGAGTCTTTGCTAGTCAACCACACACCTGCAGAAATGTGATCCTGGATCAAACCTCTGAGAGGCGATCCAGAAGTTGGCGTGAGGTATTGCGAATCGGTGTTGGCAAGATTGAGTGCCTCGGCCTTTGCGTTCTCATTCTGTGGGAAATGCATGTTCATCTCGTCACCGTCGAAATCGGCGTTGTAAGCACCAGTGTTGGCGTAGTGCAAACGAAGAGTCTTTTCACCGGGCAGCACACGCACCTTGTGACCCATCATAGAAGCCTTGTGAAGCGTCGGCTGACGGTTCATCAGCACGACATCGTTGTTCTTGATGTGTCTGTACACCTTTTTGTTCACCACCGTGGCACCAGCAGAGGGTGTCAACAGCTGATTAGCAATAGCCTTACGCTGCTCGAGAGTCATGCCAATGAGCGAAACAAGCGATCCATCCTCGTTCTGCACCTGGATCGCACCCGGCCACTTGTCTGGACCGTTCGTCACCGCCTGGCGCAACTCAGCTGCATTGTAGGACGTGACGGGTTCGGGATACGTCAGTTTTTTGGCAAACACAGGGGGCACACCAATCTGGTTTGTCTCCAGCATGGGGTCTGGAGAAATGACAGAACGCGCGGCGTAATTGACACGCTTTCCCATCATGTGTTTTCTGAAAAGTCCTTCCTTCTTTTCAAGGGCCTGCTTGATACCTGGAGATGGATTCCTCGAGGCATTCGCATTTTGGTTCTTGGTAGAGTCGATGAACGCATTCACGTCGTTCTGGATAGTGACAAAGCCGTTCATCAGTCTATTGAAAATTAGTTTTCTCTCCTCCGCACTAGCTTTGTCTTTTTCAAAAGTGTAAAACTGATCGTTGAGATCCCTTATCATGAGCGAAGTCGTGAGAACCTTGGAGAGCAATTCGTTTTGAGTATTCTCGTGAATCTCATCACCGAGCTTGGATGGAAGTCTGAATCTGGTGGGGGGAACAACCAAAGCCTGAATGAAAAACATGTCTGGTGAAATGACTTCAGTCGACAAAGGTCTTGAATGGAACAGATAGTTCACTATGCGATGCTCTCTCTTAAAAACTGCTCTCAGGGTGTTTCTAATTTCTGTCGAGAGAACGTATTTGGAGCCACTTCTGGGTTTAGCATTGGGAAGATCTTCTGTAACAACATTATCCTCCTCGGTGTCCATGTTGTCACCATTGTTCTCTTTCAACATGTTTCCACGTCCGAGGCCCTTGATCTTGTTATTCAGAAGTTGTTTGTCCTTGAGGGAGTTCTCAAAAATCTTGGAAAATCCATCCTTGCGAAACGTTGGTGAGAACATACCACAGTTGTCACACTTTGGACGACTTAGAAGTCTCTTGTAAAAGTCGTGAATCAACTCTTTCCTGTCTTCAGCAACGGTCGCAGTAATGACACCATGCTCAGTGGTTCTACCTTCGCTCAGGGCCTTGGCAATGGAGGTCTCCACAAACAATTCCCGACGCTGGCGCAGCTCATGATCATCCTTCACTCCCGTGCTCTGAGTTATATGCTGGTCATCCTCGCCTTCCTCTGCCTCATCGCCGTAATCACCGTCAAGACGCACTTTGTCCAATTCTCTGGCCTCAAGAATCAAGCCGTATTGGATAAGACGCAGCTTGCATTCGTAGAGGTGTACTTGTAGAGCTTTGAGACGAAAGGAGTGGCAGTACAAACATGAACTTCTAAGGAAAATGTACAGTTGGCTGAAGAACAGAGGGTTGTAGACTGGCACGGGGAGCTCGATATGGCCCTGATGGCCGGGACAAAACTTTTCATCTAGACCACAAGTGGCACACCTAATAGTAGATGTTAGTCTTTTGTAATCGACATTGAAAAAGGATTCAAGCAATTACGTACAGGTTGCGCAGAAAGGCGCCAAGTGCGAGGTCGTATAATCCATTGGATATCGGGTGCCCTAAGTTATCAAATACTGTGGGATTGGTGATCTGCTTTGCCGAGAGTTTCCTGATCTCGTCGACCAACAGCACACCAAAGTCAACCGAGGTGATCTCGGACCCGACTGGCTTCGCAATATCCATGGTTGTGATACAGATCAGTTAGTGAGGCTAGCTGTTTGTCCGAGCGAATCTCCAACTAGAAGTGAAATATTTCCTACATACATAAAAAAAATTTGAACACCCACCGGGTAACGCTCATCGGCCCGCAGTTGACTGGAGAACCATAAAACGCCGAAAGAGGCAATAACCTACAATTGTGCAAACATAAGAAATTATTAAGAAATGGTTAGGAAGCCCGCAACCTCGTTTTTCCTCCAAGCACTGTCAACAGAGAGAGAGAGAGAGGAAGAGACGTGTAGGAAGAAGGGCGCTCTGAACCAGAGCTTCTTTGCAGAAACATTCGCATCCTTTCTGGTTAGACCAGAAGCTACTTCAGTGGCGCATACCAGGACGTTACTGCTTCCGTTCCTGTCAGACTTTCAGTGGAAATAGAATTGCTCGAACTGGACGCGATCTGTTCTTCTGTTTACGTTTGAAACGTCTCTGCAACTCTCTCCGGATCACTTCTCGCCTTCTTGCTTATGTTTGGACAGAACTCGGGATCGGGATTTGGAGGGTTTGGAAGCGGAAATAACTCCACCTCCTCTGGATTTGGGACCAAACCGAACATATTTGGAAACTCTCAGTCCAATGGCCAGAGTTCACTGGGCGGTATAATGAATAGTACTTCCTCCAACACCAACACCAACACCAATGCAGGCAGTGGCTTTTCATTTGGTGGCAACAACAACAGTAACACCGTCAACACGTCCTCCGCTTTTGGAGGCCCTTCACAACAGAGTTCAAACGTAGGCTCGTCGAGCCCGTTTAGCTTTGGGAACAACCCTTCCTCGGGAGGTGGAGGACTGTTTGGCAACAAACCTTCTGCTCCCTCCACCACAGGAGGCGGTCTCTTTGGTAATAACACTGCCCCCGCCAACAACACGCAGGGGAACTCTTTGTTTGGAAGTAACACAAGCAACGCGAATAACGCTTCAGGTGGCTTGTTTGGTGGGAGTTCAAGCAATCAGAATACGACGGGCGGAGGATTGTTTTCGAGTAATGCGAATACTGGGACCACTGGTGGTCTCTTTGGATCAAAGCCACCACCTCCTTCTGGTGGCGGTTTGTTTGGTGCTAAGCCAGCAACTGCCACGGGAGGCCTTTTTGGCAACAGCAGCGGCTCAAACTTGGGAAGCGGTGGTCTCTTTGGCTCGAAACCAGCAACGACAGGCACAAGCCAGGGCTTGTTTGGGAATTCTTACACACAGGGAAATAACACCAACACTTTTGGTGGTGGTGTAAACCAGCCTAATTCGAGCTTTGTCTCCACAATTGACGGCAATGGAAACCCTTATGGCATTGACATCTCCTCCACATCCATCAAAGTTACCGAAATGCCCAGTTCTTTGACTCCATCTATGGCAAAAGGGAAAATATCTTCCATTCAGGTGCAGCCAAAGCGCAAGAGGTCGTCAGCGTCGATATCGTCTTTTCCCTTACAGGAGAACAACAACTCTTTGCTCAATAAACTCGGCAATTCGCTGAAGTTGCAGAGCATGCAGAAACTTTCTACCGAGAATGTATCGGGTATTTTTTCTCCTTCCAGAACAAACCTCGCTGAAAACGCTTCTGAGAAAAAGGCCTCCTTCAGACATCTCAAGACTGCATACAAGGCCGGTTCAGGTAAACTCGCATCTTTTGGTGCGCTGCTATCGTCCAGGTCAGGGTACTCCAAGGCAGAATTGAGAACCTTGGTTGTGAGAAACCCTAGCGGGAAATTCAAGAACTATGATGAAATAAATGCCGACGAAGTTATCATCAAAAGAAGAAAGCTAGGTGATAAACCTGTCACAAACTTGCTGTCATCTGGCCCAAGGGTTCCTTCAAAAACGCACACAAGTATACCGTCTTCATCGACAAAAATTGAATCATTAGAAGTTTTGCCACCATCTACCCCTGTGAAACACGACCATGATATGGACTCCGGAGAACTACCGGTTGTCATCATCAGAGATTCTGAGGACTCTCATTCAGAGCAGACGACTCCAGATGAGAGCCCGAAACAAGCAAACGACCAAGGCTACTGGTGTTCACCGACGATCCAGGAACTAGCAGAGCTTTCCAAGCAAAGACTGGCAAGCGTGGATAACTTTATTGTCGGAAGGTTGGGCTATGGCCAAGTCTCCTTTCTCTTCCCCGTTGATTTGACTGAGTTTCAGAACGAATTGCATTCAATCCTTGGTGAAACAATCGTTTTCTTACCCAAAATATTACAGGTATACCCCGAGGGCTTCAAGAAACCCTCTCCAGGAAATGGGCTCAACGTTCCTTCTGTTGTAACCATTGAGAAATGTTTTCCCATTGATAGAGCTACAAAGAAGCCTGTGCATGACGCTCCTTCTGCTCAAATCAAAGAATTCATCAGAAAGCTGAAGGCGCTTAAAGGCATGGAATTTATCAATTATGAACCTCTGTCTGGTACCTTCACCTTTCGCGTTGAGCATTTCAGTATCTGGGGAGTAGTTGACGAAGACGATACCGAGGTTGATCCAGGGATTGCTGACAAGTTTAGAAGACAACAACAGCTGGAATCCGAAGCGAGCTCACTCAAAGTAGCACTACAGCGTCAGGCAATTGAGAAGCAAAAGTTTGAGAGACCAAGACTATTCGAGGAGATCTCGAAATACTACCCAGTTGATCCAGAGACAAGCCACACATTGGACGACTCCTTCATCTTGAAAAGACAGAAGGGGAGCGAATCTGCTACATTTTATCCAAGTGTTCCCGGAGGGTGGGGCTACCGGCCTGATATATTCCATGCTCATGACCAGAGCGCCGAGTCTCTGAACCACAGTAAATCGCCACTGAGACAAGAGCCAGACGGGGACGGCGATTTGCTCCTTGTCCAGTCGGAAGACAAATCCCTCTCGCAGAGTCCCGAGTCGTCGAATGATGATGAAGAGGAGGAGACGGAGTCCGAGTCCGCTGATGAGTTTGAGTTTGGTTCAGATATCGTTGATGTCAAGCCATACGAGCCAGATGCGGGTGACATAGATATGCTTGCCCTTGATTTGGTGCCGCGTTTTGCAGTATCGGACGACTGGGCCGAGCAGCTTGAGCTGTCTGCCGGGTTCAACTCTGCTCTTTCTGGAGCGGCGGTGGGACCACAACCGGAGTCGTTCGAGCCGAGCGATCTGAATAAGGCACTGTTTGGTGATTATAAAGAGGTGCTCGCTCAGCGTAAGAAGATCAAGGAAGAGCTCCGACTGGACTCACAGCGGTCGTTTGTGCGGTGGGGCCCCAAGGGTGACGTCGTGGTTGCTGACGAAAAAAAGGAATCCCATTCTGCGGAGGTTCCAGTGGAGAAAAAGTTCTCTTTCGAAGATGCCGCTGAAACAAAGCAAGCCCTGCGCAAGCTACAAGACAGATCATCTTGGGAGAGGCGGAGTAACGGATTCCCGAAGATTCGTCCCACCGGTTCCGTTTCGTTTGACATGGTGCTGAGCAGTCTTCATGTTGGCTTTGGGCCGTCTCCATCCGGGGAGCAAGTATTATGGGACCTTCTGTCCAGGTTGTTCGATGACTCTCGCATCTTGGATTCATTCAGCAAAGCAGACATCTTGGCCTGTGAAGATATTGCGCTCAAACTTCACCTCATTGAAATCAAAAGGCGCGATCTAGTGACGGCATGGCTGCGGAAACACAACGAGAAGGAGATCAAGCGCCTGGTTGAGAACAGCCGGTCTGATCCACTCGGCTCTATATTTCTGTTGGTTGCGGGCAATGATCTAACGAGAGCTAGCGAGGTTGCTTTGAAAACCAACAATACGCACTTGTCGGTATTGATTACACTGTTGGGGTCCAACGATCCAAGCGTTCGCACACTGGCAGAGAGGCAGCTGGTTGAGTGGACAAAGTCGTCGAGCGCAAAGCTTATACCGGAACCAATTGTGAAGATCCACAAACTGTTAGCGGGTCATAGCTCTAACGCAGCTGACCTTGCATCTCTTAGTGAAGGACTGCCTTGGAGTGTGACTCTGAGCCTTCTTCTGAGTTATGGGGATACAAACAAGAGCTTGCGCGACTCGATCAAGACATACATGAAGAGCGATCTTGCAAGCAAAGCGGGTAGCAGCGACTGTTTCTTCAACTCTTTCAAGCTTTACACCTTGCAGGGCGAGTCCGTGCGGGATGTGACAAGAACTATGTCTTCATTTTCATCCGCTAGCAATAGCTGTTTGGATGTGAAGGTTCAGTGGTTTATCTACGAGATCCTTATGCGGTCAGCCAAGGTGCTGACACCCGATGGTTGGCAGAGACCAGGTGACGCGATCACCCTCTCGTTCGCGGAGCAGCTGGAGGAGTCAGGAATGTTGCTCGAGTCGCTGTTTGTCCTCGCGCACCTAACCGACGATGAGGCGTGCGAGTCGTACATTTCCAACCTGATCAACTCTCGCATCGACGACTTGGCATTTGTGAGCGATTCGGCGGTATTCGAATCACTAGTGCAACAGTTCCATGTTCCCCGCAGGACCCTGTACGAGGCCGCGGCCCTCAAGTACCGCTACCTTGGCGACCACTGGGCCGAAGCAAACGCGCTGCTCGATGCTGGCTCAGTCGTCGAAGCTCACTTGACCGTAATCAAGCGAGTGGCGCCCGAAGCAGTCATTGCAGGCTCTGGTGAACTGAGACGTCTGGAGCTCTTGCTTCGCCGCTTCACCAACACCGCTGCTGTTACCGACTGGAAGACAGGTGCGGGTGTGTATGCGGACTACACCAGGCTCCTCAGCTTGTCTGCGGACAATGAGCAGCTTGCATCCGTCTTGAGGGACTTGGTTGCTTCGTTGCCGCAGCTGAAGTTGTTTGGTCCACACGTGAGGGTGGCTGTGACTATAATGTACAAGAAGGTTAGCCAGGTTGTCCTTGATAACGCTGGCAAT
This sequence comes from Kuraishia cidri, assembly GCA_030557465.1. NCBI lineage: Eukaryota > Fungi > Ascomycota > Pichiomycetes > Pichiales > Pichiaceae > Kuraishia > Kuraishia cidri. The sequence goes on from JAKTPE010000010.1 coordinate 15,788, forward strand.
GCAGATATCAGCGCGGAAAGTTTACTTGGGCTGCCGCTACCGGAAAGCGAGATGAACTACATTAGAAAGAGGCTGCCCAGCAGCCAGCTGAGAAAACAGCTACTCGGCATCTAGACAAAAAGAATCTCAGGTGTGGGTGTATAATAAAAAGTAACGATGATTCCTCTTTATATTTATGCATAAACCGCTGTGTAACCCTCTGGTGCATCAGGTAATAATCCAAAATCCTTAGTTAACAAAAATTACTAGAAAAGTTCAGGCACCGTCCCCAACAGCCTCTCTCAAAGCATCCACAACGTCCAGGATAGCCGTGCATGCCGGGGAGTCAGGATACAGATCCAGGAAGCTCTCTCCACTGTCGCATGATCGTCCGATACGTGGGTCCAGCGGCACGCTGCCCAGAAAGTTTATCCCGAGCTCCTTGGCAAGCGCCTCACCGCCACCGGTGGTTGGCTTGAAGATCTTTGACTCGCCATGGCAGTTCGGACACACGAACCCAGACATGTTCTCCACAAGACCCAAGATCTTGATGTTGGCCTTGCGGCAGAAATCGATCTCCTTTCGCACGTCGAGCAGAGCAACCTCCTGTGGTGTAGTCACGATCAGTGCGCCGTCGATGCCGCTCTCCTTGAGGTACGTCGTGACCGAGAGATGCTCGTCCGAGGTGCCGGGTGGCGTATCCACCACCAAGTAATCCAGTCTCCCCCAGTCCACGTCTTTCAGGAACTGCTTGATCAGTCCGTTCTTCTTATTCCCGCGCCATATGATGGCCGAGTCGGGGTCGGGAAGCATGAACGCTATGCTCATCATCCCGAGGTTATCGCTCACATACACGGGCGACCAGCCCGAGTTGGAAGCATGCACGGTCTCGCCCTCGGCGCCCAGCATCTTCGGCAGCGATGGCCCACAGATATCGAGGTCCATCGCGCCAATCTCGAGGTCCTGGTCCGCCGCGAGGGCCCAGGACAGCATCGATGTGAAAGTGGACTTGCCAACGCCACCCTTGCCGCTGAGCACCAGTAGCTTATGATCCACATTGGACAGCCGCTGGTTTATCACCTCTATGTCTGGGTCTGGACCCTTGGGGATCTGTGTTGCGCATATTTGTTGGTTCGGACATCCCTCGCAGGCTTCCGACTTGCCTGCTGTCTCGGACTCGGGGCCGGGACAGTGTTCAGGCTCCGGCGCCGTCAGCTGAGGGTTCGGCTCACGCGTCGGAGGCAGCTGCTGGTGCTGTACTGCGATCATCGGCTTCTGTGGATGTAAGGTAGACGAAGATGAGTCGGGGTGGTCAGGCAGGACTAGTCGCTTGAGCAGTGAGCAGTGGAGTGTTTCTCTCTTTCTGCTGATTCTGCCCGAGATGAGTAATCTGGGGCACCGCCACACAGATATCCCCAGCCACGCTCTGCTGTGGCTGTGCTGCCGCGCCAACAGGTTATTTCCCGATTTGGCAATTTACTCGTTTGCTTCTTTTTTCTTCTCCTTTCGTCGAGGATCGCCCCCTGTTGCCGTTCCGCGTTGTGTGTGCCGGAACACTGGCCGCAAGATAACAGGTCAGTGGTGTAGCTGGCTGATTCCTAAAGGTGTGTTACCACGTTGGCTTGCCCGTGGTGTCAATCTAGCTCAGGATTGTTAGGGGCTCAAAATATAACAATGCCGAGAAATATCCAAAAAAGGAGCATCGATATCTCTCCCTTTCTGACGTGGCCGCACCACACCGAAATATCCCTCTGGGCAGCCAATAACAGAGCGCGCTCAAGTTGCAGCCTGCGTAGATTTGTCCGTGTCCCAACAAGCGCGTCGGGCCTGTTTTTGTTCAGAAATTTCGAGTTGCCTAATTTGTTTTGCAATTGAGGTGGCACTTTTGCAAAGGGCCACAAAAATACTTTTCTTGCTTTCTTCTTGCTCAGCCCGCTCGATAACTCTCCATCTATTGTCGGATCGGTGGTACGATATAATCGCTTCTTCGCTTCTTGGCTTCATCACCGCATCGCTCGCATTTTTCCTATCACCGGATCAGCCGCTGACACCGTTTGCAAGAAGCCATAGAGCCACGAAGCTGCTTTTTGGGGACTCCAGAGATCATCCACAACAGCAACTCTCATATCTAGCAGTTGGCTCAATAATATACTGAACTCAGACTTGAGCTGGATATTCGACTCACAGAAGCGCCCTCTAGAGATTTAGCTCGATCTACGTTGTTCACCCAAACACGGCTACTTCACATACACGCATCATGACCGACACACCAGCTGAAACGCCGTCCGAGAGCGTGATTGCCTCTGAGATAACCACGGCAAAGCCGAGCAAGGTATGTGATTTTTCCCATTCCACGTTTTTTGCGTGGCGTATTTTTTTATTTAGCAACTTTCACTAACATATTGCGCGTCTTGACTAGTATAACACGCCCGACTACGATCTGACGCCGTTTGCCGGCTACAACAACCAGATATCCAATGTGGACAGGGTTAGCAAGTATTTTGTCGAGTCGGACAAGCAGCACTTTGACATTGAGAAGACAGCCAAGCGGTTCAGGCATCTTCTGGGTCTGACGGACCTATTCCAGCATTTCATCACAGCCAAGGCCCAGAAAGACCCGCGTTTTCAGAAGGTTCTAGACGTGATCAAGGAGAGCGACGAGGCTGCGAAGGCGAGCAAGAAGTCTGCCGACCACAGAAGACGCAAGACTGAAAAGGAGGAGGATGCCGAGCTGCTTAAAGAGGAGGAAGACGACAGCGAACCCATTTTTGAGTTCACCGAGAGTCCAGGTTACGTTAACGGAGAACTGCGTCCATACCAGATCCAGGGTCTCAATTGGCTGATCTCGCTGCATAAGAATAACCTATCTGGCATTCTCGCGGACGAGATGGGTCTGGGCAAGACGCTGCAGACAATTTCGTTTCTTGGATATCTACGGTACATCAGGTGCATTCCAGGCCCACATCTTGTGGTTGTGCCCAAGTCCACACTGGACAACTGGGCTAGGGAGTTTGCGAGATGGACTCCCGAGGTGAGAACACTGGTACTGCAAGGTGACAAGGATGAAAGGGCCGACCTGATCAAGAACCGGCTGCTCAAGTGCGATTTTGATGTTGTGATCTCGTCTTATGAGATTGTAATCAGGGAAAAGTCATCCTTCAGGAAATTTGCATGGGAGTACATTATCATTGATGAGGCGCACAGGATCAAAAACGAGGAGTCTCTGCTGTCGCAGATCATTAGGATGTTTCACTCCAAGAACAGACTGCTTATCACGGGTACGCCTTTGCAGAACAACTTGCATGAGCTGTGGGCACTTCTCAACTTTATTTTGCCAGACGTGTTTGCTGATTCGGAAACATTTGATGAGTGGTTTCAAAAGTCGGACGGCGACGATGAAAACGAGGGAAGCAAAGAGGGGAGCGTGGTACAGCAGCTGCACAAGGTGCTGCAGCCCTTCTTGCTGCGTCGGATCAAGTCTGATGTTGAGAAGTCGCTTCTGCCAAAAAAGGAGGTGAACGTGTATCTCAACATGACGGACATGCAGAGAAAATGGTACCAGAAGATTTTGGAGAAGGACATTGACGCGGTTAACGGCGCGAATGGTAAAAGAGAGTCAAAGACAAGACTTCTCAACATTGTGATGCAGCTGAGAAAGTGCTGCAACCATCCCTACCTCTTTGAGGGCGCCGAGCCCGGTCCTCCTTACACCACAGACGAGCATCTTGTGTACAACTCGCAGAAGATGAAAGTGCTCGACAAGCTGCTCAGGCGTATGAAGGAGCAAGGTTCGCGCGTGCTCATTTTCTCGCAGATGAGTCGGATGCTGGATATCCTGGAGGACTACTGTGTGTTTCGCGAGTTTGAGTACTGTCGCATCGATGGCCAAACAGACCATGCGGACAGAGTTCAGGCAATTGACGACTACAACGCGCCGGATTCGAGCAAGTTTGTGTTTTTGCTCACGACCCGCGCGGGTGGTCTTGGGATCAACCTCACGACCGCTGATATCGTGGTGCTGTTTGACTCGGATTGGAACCCGCAGGCGGATCTGCAAGCCATGGACCGCGCGCACCGTATCGGGCAGACCAAGCAGGTGAGGGTGTTCCGTTTTGTGACGGAGAACGCGATTGAGGAGAAGGTGCTCGAGCGCGCGTCGCAGAAGTTACGGCTGGACCAGCTTGTTATCCAGCAGGGTCGCAATGGCGTGGTTGGCGCTGCTGCCGATCTCCAGAACAAGGCACCGAAGGCTGCCTCGAAGGATGAGCTGCTGTCGATGATCCAGCACGGTGCAGCCGAGGTGTTTGGCGCGGGACGGGGCAGCGAGGCGCCCGAAGGCGTTGACGACCGCCAGATTGACGACGACGAGATTGACCGGATCCTGCATGAGTCGGAGTCCAAGACTGCGGAGCTTGCGTCGCGGTACTCGCAGCTGGGGCTTGACGATCTGCAGAACTTTGCGTCGTCGGACTCGGTGTACGAGTGGGACGGTAAGAACTTCCAGAAGAAGGCGAACGGTAAAGGTGCGAGTAGCATCGCGATGACGTGGATCAACCCGGCTAAGCGTGAGCGCAAGGAGAATTACTCTGTTGACATGTATTACAAGGATGTGTTGCACACGGGCGGGCGCACCGTTGCCAAGTCGGGCCCGCGGCCACCGAAGCAGCTCAACATCTTTGACCACCAGTTCTACCCTGCAAAGCTGCAGGAGCTCTACGACATGGAGAAGAGCTACTTCAAGAAGGTGACCAACGTTGTTGTGCCACTGGCGACCGGTGGTTCTGCTACGCTGAAGCAGCGGCAGCTGGACCAGAAGCTCGAGCAAGAAGAGATCAAGAACGCGCGGCCGCTCACCGAGGAGGAGGAGGCTGAAAAGAACGAGCTCATCGAGCAAGGTTTCGGCAACTGGACACGCCGCGAGTTTACGCATTTTATCCACCTGTGTGCCAAGTACGGGCGCAACTCGATCGCGCTGATCTCATCAGAGATCGAGGACAAGACCCCGGATGAGATCCGCGAGTACGCCACGCAGTTCTGGCTGCGGTACACCGAGATTGACGGGCACGACCGGTACATCTCGCAGATCGAGCAAGGGGAGGAGAAAATCCGCAAGGCCAAGCTGCAGAAGGAGGCGCTGCGCCGCAAGCTGTCCGAGTACAGGACGCCGCTGCAGGAGCTAACGCTGCGGTTCCCGCCCGCGGCGACGAACAGACGTGTCTTCTCCGAGGAGGAGGACAGGTACCTGCTTGTGCAACTGTACCGGTTTGGGCTTGACCGCGCCGATTTGTTCGAGCGCATCAGGGACTCGATCAGGTCGTCGCCGCTGTTCAGGTTTGACTTTTTCTTCCAGAGCCGCACCCCGTCTGAGCTGTCGAGACGGTGCACCACGCTGCTGATGTGTGTGATCCGGGAGTATGAGGGGCCCAGCACGCGCAAGCGGGCCAGAAAGGACTACGATGATAGCGATGTGAAAAAGAAGACGGGGAGGGGTCCAAGGGGAGGCAGGGTCAAGAAATAAACTTACTTGCCCGATCTACTTTGTATACAATAAATAAAAGAGAGAGGAAAATTCTCGCATATGATGTTGAAAGGATTGAGAAAGCAATGTCAAAAGACTCTCGTCGCGTATGATGTTGAAGGGATTATTAAAAAAGATGAATAATTAGTCGAGCGTCAGAGGTAAAAATACAAAGGCTCTTTTTTTGTTTGTCAAAAAAAAAGATGATCACAAAAGCTTCTCGACAACATCGGTCAGCTTTGATGGCTTGGTGATGGAGCCGTAGCGCTCGACAACGTTGCCCTCCTTGTCAACGATGAACTTCTCAAAGTTCCACTTGATGCCCTTGAAACCCAAGAGCCCGCTCTTCTTGCTCTTGAGGAACTCGTACACGGGGTCGACGTTGGCCCCGTTCACGTCGATCTTCTTGAGCACGGGGAAAGTCACGCCGTAGTTGAGCTGGCAGAACTCGGTAATCTCCTCTGCGGAGCCGGGCTCCTGGTGGCCAAACTGGTTGCACGGGAACCCAATCACCTCGAGCCCCTTGTCGTGGTACTTCTTGTACAGCTCCTCGAGCTCCTTGTACTGCGGGGTGAAGCCGCACTTGGACGCAACGTTCACGATGAGCACAACTTTGCCCTTGAGGTCAGCAAAGGGGAACGGCTGACCGGTCTTATCCTGCGGAGTGAGGTCGTAGAAAGCGGTGGCGGCGGACATGATGGTGGGTGGTGGTGGTGGTGGTGGTGGATGCAAAAAGGGGGCTTGTAACTTCTGGCGCGATGGATCCAGAGGCGGTTGACACTTGACAGCTTGTAACGGTTCCAGGGGGTGGAGTGGCGGGCTGGGAGGCCGCTATTTGTACTGCGACCGGAGATAGGTCGGGGACCCTTCAACGGCTTCGGGCGGCGCACGACTTCGGCTCCTCGGCTGTGGCGGGTTCTGGGCCTCTGCTCTGGCCGTTTGGCCGTTTGGCTGTTTGGCGCTGACTCGCAGGTCAGTCGCTGGAGTTGAATTCTACTACAGGGGAACGAGGCTGGCTCGTATAGGCCGTGTGCAGGGGCGTAGATGGCGTGTGGCGTGTGGCGTGTGCGTTTTTTACCTGTTAGATCCTATAGCTGTTTTATTATTTTTTTCGCCGTTGAGGTACAGCGCTGCACACGAGGCGCAGTCTACATACATGGAGTGAGCATTTTAGCTGTCATTCGCTCGCTCCGGTATTGTCATCACTTCATGCGTCGGAGCTAACTCGGACCTCGGCTCTCCCCCTTCTCCTTGTCTCGGCCGTTGAAAAAAAATAACCGTTGAGGAGGTGATGAGGCTTGGCCCTGTGCTCGGTGGTGCTGCTGCTAGCTGCCGATGTTGATTGGCTTCTGCAGGAGGTGGCCCATGCGCTCAATCTTGGTGCGCAGATAGCCCTCAACCTCCTGCGACTGCACGCCGTCTCCCTTGTGCTGCCACGCCAGAGGCACCATGGGCACACGCTCGACAACCTTCACCAGCCGGTTGCGGCCCTCGACGGCAATGATCTTGTCCGGGTTGTTCGTGAGCAGCTTGATCCCCGTCAGGTTGAGGTCCACGAGGATCGCCGTCGCCAGGGAGAACGAGCGCTTATCGGCCGGGTGTCTCAGCAGGAGATTCGCCTGCACGGTGTCTGCGCCCAGATCCTGCAAGTTGTAAGCCTTGAGCTTCTCGCCCAGCCCAATCCCGCGGCCTTCCTGCCTCAGGTACACGATGCACCCACGGCCCGCGCTCCCCATGAGCCGGCCAGCCTCGTCGAACTGCTCGCCGCAGTCGCACCGCGCGCTCCATGCCGTCTCGCCAGTGTAGCACTCCGAGTGGATCCGCACGAGCGTCGGCTCAACACCGTTCTCGCCCTCCTTGTCCCCTTCCTCGATCAGGTCACCGGCGTCGTCAAACTCCAGCCTCTCGCCAGTGTGCTCGTCCACGTCCGCCATCGTGCGCCCGGGCCACAGTTTCCCCACGTATGCGCCCCTCGTCATGCGGTCGCTCTGGGTCTCCCCCGCACGACGCCGGAACAGCGTCCTCGACCGGATATGCTCGCAGAACACAATCGCAAGGTGCTCCTTCTTGTCCACGTTGTTGGCGTACAGATGGAGGAATATCTCGGGGCCCTGTGTGGTGGGGATCCGCGCGCGCGCAATGCACTCGACGACGGGGAGTGTCTCTGGTAGTTGTGCACGCTTGGACTCTGCTGATTTGATCGGCTCCAGAGTGGGGGACTCGGGAATCGGCTCGGGAAAGGCAGCAAACGACGCTGACGGCGTCAGAGCAGGAGACACAATCGGCATCGTCTCGAAGACATCGGTCGGTGGCGTGCTTATGGGTCTTGGGGCGCTGTTCTTGGTGCTCCGGCTGCTGTCGGAGAGTGGAGGAGGGGTCTCCACAGCTGGAGACCGTGTGGATGGGAGTTGCACCGGGGTTGTCATTATTGGGTGTGGGACTCGCTGTGTATGTGTGTGTGCGTGTGTGTCTAAGTCAAGTGCAGAGTCCGTATATAACTCTGCTTGTGTATGAAGTACAATTTTCCACCGAGCTGTCCCCTGGAGAGAGTGCGGGCAGAGAGGCTCAAAGGCGTCCACCGGCAATTTCTCATCGCCATTACGCCTGTGCTGACTCAGAATCGCCAGAGGTTACTCCGCTGGGAGTCTGCGCCGGAGGTGGGGAGGTGTCAAGTGTTTATTTGCCTCTTTGAACAATACATATGTATATACATATATATATTCAGTCATGGCATTGACAACAAAGCAGAAGTACATACTCGGAGGCACCGTGCTCGTCGGATCGCTGGCCCTGGTGGCCCAGAGCCGCTCGTGGGGACCGTTCAAGGCAAGAGGCCCCATCCTGTACCCACCGACACAGCCCTCGAAGCAGGGCAACAGGATATTCCTCGCGGTGCGCAACGAGTCGGAGCTGCACCCGATTCTGCTGCAGCACCGGCCGCTGCTGCTTAACTTTGTTTACCGTGGCGATGGGCCCTCGAACAAACTGACGGGCGCGCTCCAGCGCATCGTGTCTCTCGAGACTGACAAAAAAATCAACATGGTGGATATCGAGGCCGACGAACCGGGCAACAGGAATCTGCTGTTGACGTATGGCGTGAACACCATACCTACGGTGGTTGCGCTGCGGAACCAGCTGCCGCAGGACCGCTACACTGATGAGTTGCTGGCTGCTGATCCCAAGAGCGAGGTGCAGTGGGAGGCGCTCAAGGCGTGGGTCGAACGCCACGCAGATGACGAATAAATGAATTTTCATGCTGTACATATATATATATATATATATACATATCAAGCTGTGTCCCAGACATGCACCACGCGGTCGTAGAAGCTGCACGTTACAGCGCGTGAGCCATCCCTCCAGTCCGCGCCGTAGCACATGCTCTCGTGGCTGCCCTTGAAGTACGAAAGCACCTCAGGCGCCCCCGTGGCACCGTCAACCCCAAGCACGCGCCCGCCGTCGTACATGCAGCAGCAGAGCACGCGGTTGTCCGGCCCAGGGATCAACCGCCACACGCCGCCCCCGAGCTCAACGGTCGCAACGGTGCGCGGCGGGATTCCCGGGATCAGAGGCGAGGGTGCGATCACTCGCAGGTCGAGGCTGCGCAGCCTGTCGTCGTACGAGCCCGTCCACAGCGCGTACGGCCGCGTGCTGTTCCAGGACTCTGACGCCGCGAGGATAGACACAACGCCGGCGTCGTGCAGGCGCTGCGTCGAGAATATCTGCTCGCGCGACCGCGTGTCGTGCGCCACGAGTCCGCGGTCATCTCCCCCCGAAAATACCACCCGGTCCAGCGCGCCCAGTGCGCCAAACTCCGATGTCCAGCACTCTAGGCTGTGTGCGGAGTCAAAAGTGTGCTCAACCGTTGGCCCAGTGGGCGTCAGCCGCACGAGCGACACGGACCCGGCGGTCGTCGTGACTGACAACTGTGTCCGGTCGCTCTTTGAGAACACAACCGACGTGATCAGCTCGTCCTCTTCGAATAGCTGCGTGCTGGATATCTGTCGCACCGCGGGGTGGTTCATCTCCTCCACCTTCCACACCCGCAGCATTCCAGCTGAGTGAGCAGTCACTAGCGTAGTTGGATCCCCAGGTACAAACTTCATATCGAGCACCGCCTCGGGTGTCTTGCAGCTGTGTAATATCTCGATTTTATTGCCGTCGCCGTGCAGCCTCGCCAAGTCGATCGAACCATGCCTCGCACTAGTCTCCTCGAGCTTGTAGGTGCCCAGAATGACCAAAGACCCATCCAATGGGTGAATACGCAGGCAGCACGGTGGCAGCTCCGTCGCACCAGTCCCCAGCGGCTGCAACGTCCTCGTCATACACTCTAAAAGTAAGATAACAACAAATCACAGCAAATCACAGTAAAAACCTCTGAAAACTCCCCCACACCCAAAGAGCCCAAAACGGGCCGCGAGCTCATCGCGTGTGTGAAAATGGGCGGGTAACCTCCAACGGCTGTGTTTACGTTTTGATCGTGGGAGCTTGGAACCTAGCGGCTGTTTTAACGTGAGAGGACACCACCACGCAGAGGCGCACGAGAGAATAGAATAAACACAAGCACAGCACAACGAATATGGTGAGTCTGTTTTACATGTGGGTGTTCTGCAGGCATTTTGGCGGCGCGAATAGCACCGCTGGATTGCGTCTTCTTCAAGGACGCGAGCACGCGCATGCCACGTAGCACGCGATCTTTTTACTGACCTTACCGAACACCAACCAGTCTCAGAACACAAAAACGTACAAGGACGCGTTTGCGCTGTTTGACAAGAAGGGCACGGGCAAGGTGTCGCCCGACAGTCTCGGAGACCTGCTGCGTGCTGTGGGGCAGAACCCTACCCTCGCTGAGATCTCCGACCTGCAGGAGCAGATCCCCGGCGAGCTTGACTTTGAGACGTACACCAAGATCATCGAGCGGCCAGACGGGTTCAAGCCGCTCGGACAGCCGGAGGACTATATCCGTGGGTTCCAGGTGTTTGACAAGAACCTGACGGGTTTCATTGGCGTTGGCGAGCTGCGGTACATTCTCACGTCGATTGGTGAGAAGCTGAGCGACTCAGAGGTTGACGAGCTGCTGAAAGGTGTCAACGTCACTGACGACCAGAACGTTGACTATGTTGAGTTTGTCAAGTCTATCCTGGCGCAGTAACTGGTTTTTTTCTTTTGTCTATCTGTGTCTTTCTTATTTTGTTTAGCGTTTGTTCGGGACCATCTTTTTTGTAAAAGGTACACGATGGGAAATATGAATAAAAAATCATTTATATAAATATATTTCGGGGTCGTATCTATAGCACAATGGTACCTTTCAAAAGGCGAGGCTTTTTTGTCTTTTTCTTTTCTTTCGTTAGTGATCACGTCAAGATGGGTAAGAAATTGGCAATGATCATCATGGGTATCCCAAATACATCTCTCTTGAGAGTCCATATGCTCGACGTTCTAATGTTCGCCCCCGTCGGCGTCAGCAGAGTGCACTCCGTCATCGTGGCACCTCTAAAGTCGCCAAACGCAATCTTCGAGAAGAGCTGAAAGTACTCAACGCATGACTTGTCATCCATGATCTCAACGACAAACCTGCTCTTCTCGAGCAGCTGCTGTTTCGTCCACCCGGTCAGAATGCAGAACTCGTCGCCGACGTACGCGATCTGGCTCGTGCGCCGCCACACCAGCGTCGGCGTGCCGCTGATCGAGATGTAGTTGTCGTACTCCAACAGCGTGCGCTGGAAACACTGCTCCGTGAAAATCATGTCGTCCTCTTTGAGGTGGATCATTCCGGCGATGAACGACGGACGGTACTCCGCCATGCTCTTCGACATCAGCACGAGCGACTTCTTGTCGAACCGGCGGCGCAGGTACAGGTTGAGAATGTGGTACGGGCGCGGGTACGCGAACGGCTCGCGGATCTTGGAGTATATCTCCGAGGGCTCGAGGAACCGCAGCCCGCACGCGGTGGGCGAGTCGACAACTTGATAAGCGTACTCGTCGTCCCGGACGAGCCCGACCGAGAACGAGATCGCAGACTTGCGGTTGCGCATGTGGAACGCCTGCGGGTCCTGTTTCTTGAACGCGCCGATCATCGCAACAACGTCGGGGAAGGTATACGTCCGGACGCCGTCCGCTGTGCCCATCGAGCCGATGAAGTACTGGTTCGTCGCGGTGTCGCACTTGGGAGCAGACGAGTACAGGCTGCTCAACTGGCCGGATAAAGGTGACTTGGGGTACACGGGCGGCGGCGGCATCGTCGGCTGTTGTCCATCTCCTCCCCCAGACTGCCCGTTGTTCAAGAACTCAACTTCATGCTGCTCGTGTTGCAGCGGAGACCGCGCGTAGGCCAACCCGGAACCCTGATACTTCGAGCCATGGAAGTTGTTGTTGCTGTTGCTGTTTCCACCTCCGCCATCGCCGCCGCTACCGTTGGTGCCATCATCCGAATGGCTCATGGTGGGGCTCACGATCATCCCATCGGGGCCAATAACGTGTCCGTCCTGGATGATGCTGCCCAGTATGGCATACTCGAGGTCGGCTGCACTTGACATGAACGACGACACCGGGTTGAGGGCATAGGGAGAGCCGCTGGCGCGATTATCGCTCTGTCCCATGAGCGCCTGTTGCTGCTGCTGTTGTTGTGGTGGTGGTGGTGGTTGCACCGGAGCTGATGGCTGCCGTAGCTGTGGTTGTGGCTCAAAAGATGGCGGCGGCGGGATCACGGTCGGTAGTGGGACCACCGGTGCCGGCTGGATAGGCACCAACTGGTTACGTGAAGCAGGTGCGGACACCGTGTGTCCCAGTGTCTGTGCCTCGGGCGACACAGATGCGGGGATATACGAATGCGTGCTCGCGTTATCCATCTTTGTCTGCGCAGACAGCGCATACGACAGCGGAGACGACTCGGCAGTAGAGGCACCATCTCCCAGATCCATCAGGTATTTCTTCTTTTTCCTCGGTGCGTCGGCGCATGTGCTCTGCAGGTTCCTCGATACACATCTCTGGCATGGTCGCAACTCGTCGCATGTCATGTGCGCCCTGCGGCAATGATTACACGCTCTCGCGGTCTTCTTGACCCGTTTCTATAAAGTGGAAGAAACCCCACGTTAGTACAAAAAAACCCCAACAGCCGAAGCGTCCATGTCGCGAATACAACGTACCCTTGTGTGACGGATATCTGCCCCATCTGTGGGGCTAGTCGACTCCCTCTTGACGCCTGAGCTGCTCGTAGACCGGTCCATGGGTGGTTACAACAAAACAATCGCAAAAGATCGTAAGGCTTCCTTCAAAATCCTCGGGTGTTCCCCGCCTCCGTTAGCTCTGCTCGGCGATATTTCCCTTTCCCTGGACCCAGCCCGAGCCCCGAGAGTATCGGTTCATCCGACCCGCTCCCCCAAAAATCCAGTCACCCTCAGAAAAACCTGGAGACTCGCACGACCTCCACCGGCGGCTGAGATTTTTTGGGGACAGAATCGTGAGCTCCAGCTGCCCGTTGGTCACAAAGGCTGATTCACCAATAAAAGTAGCAGAGAAGAACTGATCAGAAGATGACGGATATTACAGCCTCTTTCAAGACTCTGACTCTGGCCGATGCCGAAAAGGTACGTTTTTTCTCTTGCCAAAAGAGCTCTCCTGGCCAGTGACTAACTGCAAGTACAGGCCGACTCATCTCTGTTCCCAGAGCTCACCACAGAAGAACTTGCCCTCCAGTCGCAATGGCTTACACTGTCGCAGAGGTTCCCAGAAGAGCTTGCAGCATTGAATGAGAGCTTGGCGTCGAAGACTTATATAGTTGGCGTGAAGCCTTCCTCCGCAGACGCTGCAGTTTTCGCCAGAGCACTCCCATTCGCTTCGAAATGGACGGATCCCGCCGATCTGGCTGCATACAGACACATCCTGAGATGGGCCGACCTTGTCCAATTCACTCTCGTGGACGTGCCGGAGTCGCAGAAGCTCAAGATCGACTACGACGCCGCGGTGCCTAGAGAAGTGAAGGCCAAGCCAGAGAAGAAGAAGGGCGCTGCTGCCGATGCCGCTCCAGCAAAGGACAAGAAGAAGGACAAGAAGAAGGCCGCCCCCGCTGAGACTGCTTCGAGTGCTGTACCTGCTGCTGCCGCCGCTCCTGTCGCTGAGGTTGGTGCTGTCGCTGCTGGATCTGCTGCTGCTGCCGCTGGTGCTGCCAAGGGCGCCGCGCCTGCTGATGACGAGGCAAAGAAGGCTAAAGCTGATGCTAAGAAGGCTGCCAAGGCAAAGGCAAAGGCTGAGGCCGAAGCTAAGGCCAAGGCTGCTGCCGTCCCACCCAACCCATCGCTCATTGACTTCCGTGTTGGTTTCATCGAGAAGGCCATCAAACACCCAGACGCGGACTCGCTCTACGTCTCCACTATCCACATGGGCGACGCCGAGGGCCCACGTACCGTATGCTCGGGACTCGTCAAGTACGTACCAATTGAGGAGATGCAGCAGCGCTACGTTATCGTCATTGCGAACCTGAAGCCAGTCTCGATGCGCGGCATCAAGTCGAGTGCGATGGTGTTCTGCGCTTCCATCGACGACAAGGTTGAATTCGTCAACCCACCTCCTGGATCGCAGGCCGGCGACAAGATCTTCTTTGAGGGCTATGACGGCACCCCTGAGCCTGTGCTGAACCCCAAGAAGAAGGTCTGGGAGTCTGTGCAGCCCGGATTCTCCACCAACGAGAACTTTGAGGTTGTCTACAGGGAAGAGGGCAAACCGGACGCAAAACTCGTGAACAAAAAGGGTGAACTCTGCAAGAACACTTCGCTGGTCAACGCCCAGGTGCGCTGAACCGCCTCCATCTCCCCGTCTTATAGTTCTGTCTAATATACACTCTTAGTTCTTGTACTTGTTCTCACGTTTGCTGGTGGTGACAATTTCACGGCTCACGGTTGGCAGGATAACGTAAGCGAGTAAGCGATGCCCTTCTGTCGCTCCACAACCGGCGAGAAAACCCACACCACGAGAGAGCAAGACGTGCACAGCCAACCACCTTCCCTGTTTTTTCACAGCAGCATTCTTAATAGATGAAATTACTGGGCCAGAGTTTTGAAAGGGACTCGAGTGGGACGGTGTCCCTGGTTCCAGAGGACAAGGAGGACCTCTGGGCGCTGTACAACCTGATTGCCAAGGGAGACGAGCTGCAGCTGCGCACGACGCGCAACGTGAAGAAGCCGTCGACGAGAGAGGGCGGCAAGGCCAAGACGGAGCGCCGCGTGCTGACTCTGCGCATCGAGGTTGAGAACGTTGAGTTCACGCCGTCCGACGAGGTGATGCGCATCCGCGGGCGTACCGTGACTCCACATGAGGATGTCCCGCTGGGATCCTACCACACTGCCGAGATTGAGTTCCACAGTGGGTTCAAGCTGTACAAGGCGGACTGGGATGAGATCGCGCATGAGATAATCACCAAGGCGTGTGCCATTGAGGGGAAGGCGGAGGTGGGCGCCGTTGTGCTGCAGGAGGGTGTGGCCCACATATGCCTCATCACCGATAATATGACTGTGCTACGGAGCAAGGTGGAAAAGTCAATCCCCAAAAAGAAAAGGGGTGATAGCTCGGCTCATGATAAGTCGTACACGAAGTTTCTCGAACTGACTGCAGAGACAATGCTGCGAAACTTTGACATACAAAAGCTCAAGGTGATATTACTGGTGTCGCCTGGGTTTGTTGCTCGCGGGTTGTACGATGGCATTTTCAGCAAGGCGGCCGCTACCTCTAACAAGGAGTTATTGCAAGCTAGGCCCAAGTTTGTTGTTGCACACTCTTCGACTGGATACCTCCAGGGGCTGGAGGAAGCTCTCAAGACGCCAGACCTGCAGAAACAACTCAGCAATACGAAATTCTCCAAGCAAGTTACTCTTTTCGACGAGTTTTTCAAGAAGCTGAATGATAATGACGGTAAAGCCTGGTATGGAGAGGCGGAGTGTGAAAAGGCAATTGCTTTAGGCGGTGCTGTCAAAACGCTCTTGCTGACTGATACTCTTTTCAGAAGTGACGACATTCAGAAACGGAAACACTTCATCGAGCTTTGCGATATCGTAAGAGCAAGCGGCGGTGAAGTTGTTATTTTCTCCAGCTTACATGACTCAGGCGAACAGCTGGATCAGCTCACAGGTATTGCTGTGATTCTGAACTATCCCGTGCCGGATCTCGATGAGGATGAAGACGAGAACGAAGGTGGGGCCGAAGCGAAGACATGAAACGATTATTATGTACATGAGATATAGGATGAATCATTCTTGATTAATTTTTTCCTTCAGTCTTTCGCTGAGGAGCATTGGTTCCATTCCAAAGAAAACCCTCAGGTACCACACGTCACTTCCTCTGATGAAGCGGAATAAGTCCTGTGTCAGACCGAGCCCGACACCCAACAGTAGGCCTTGCCTGACAAAATTCTTCATCTGTATGGGCCGCATATTGTGCGCACGAGCATAGATAAAACCGGTTGAACAGGTGGCTATCATTGTGTCTGCAAAATCAATCTTTCCTGTCGAGTAATCCAACAACGCCTCCAGGCTGAACATGGCACCCACGAAACCGGCGAGCTTCGCACTCTGCCGAAACCCGACTATCATTGCATCCCGGTAACACACATAGTTCTTGCGCTTGTGATACATGTACCATCCGTTTTTCGTTTTCGGCAGCCTGTGGGCATTCGCGGCGAGAAACTTCAGTCCTGCGTTCCTGTAACCATAGATCATTCCTCCAACTCCTCCAAAAATGCCGGCTGCAACCATAACAGCGGGTATGCGCAACTGGGGCGGCACTCCAAGTCGCTCCTCTCTGTTCCTCGCGGCGAACTCAGCTTTGAACCTCTCGAGCTGCTCGTGCTCTTCAGCCGTCTTTTCGTTGATCGACGCAACGTCCAAGCTGCTCGCATCCAGCGATTTTATATCCACCATCTCATGAACCGGTACTGTTTGGTACTCTGGGATGTCGCCTTTGTGGTGCCGTTTTTTTCGTATTCCGTAGCACAACCCATTCCTGCTATTGTGGCCGATATGCCTCCGATGTGGGGGGTTTACACAAACACGCGCTCGCGCGCCCTGCGCACATTGGCAGCTCATCTACGACTTCAATCCCCGTTGGATCGCCAGAATCGCACAAACACCCACACATATAAACACATTCACACCAATGTCGTCTTCGTCTGGGGTTCCACCGGATGGATCTCTGTCAAGAAGGGCAACTTCTGCGCCTTCGTCGTCTTCACCGCTGCTCGGGCCGTTGGGTCTCGAAAGTGGGTTACCCCCGGACTCTAAGACACATGCTTCTCCGTGGTCTGGCTTGCTGTTGTTTACGATCGCGGTGTCGTGTATCAGCTCGATACAGTATGGGTACCACATGTCTGAGCTCAATGCTCCAGAGGCGGTCTACTCGTGCCGCCAGCCCGTGCCGGGCCCCAATGGCGATTACTCCAGTTCCTGGTTTGGCCGGCACGGCTATGCGCAGTGCATTCCTCTACAGGACGGCCAGATCGGAGTTGTCACTAGTGTTTTCTCGATCGGCGGTTTAATTGGTTCCAGTTTGTCAGGACCACTCAGCGATAGAATGGGGAGGAAATTCATGTTTAGCGCCAACGCACTGGTGTTCTTTCTTGGATCTCTGCTGGAGTGTCTCGGAAATACGTATGGGAGGTTGCTGTTTGGTCGGTTTGTGTCTGGTCTTGCTGCGGGCAGCGGACTAGTCGTGACGCCCATGTTTATCAATGAGGTTAGTCCTGTGGAGTTACGCGGGCTTCTGGGTAGCATGAACCAGGTTTCGGTCAACCTTGGGATCCTGGCGACCCAGGTGCTTGCAATCAAGTGGGCCAATGACGAGCAGTGGAGACTACTCCTGGCGGCTGGAGCCGTACTTGGTCTTTTGAATTTTGCAGCGGTGTTGTTTGTTTACGAGAGCCCCAAGTGGTTGACGCTGAACGGGCGCTCATCGGAAGGGTATGATGTGCTGCTAGCGCTGAGGAACGACAATGAAGAGAGATCTACATTAGAACAGGAGCAATGGCAGAAGGAGGCAAGATATCATCAGGAGTTTGTGACTGCACACCCAGAGCTCGCAGAGATTGGGTTCTACCAGTACCTCACTTCCAACAAATACAGACACTCCAGAAAGATTGCCTCACTGTCAATGATCGGACAGCAGTTCTGTGGTATCAACACGATCATCTTTTACGGTGTCAAAGTTCTCATTGCGTTGTTTCCTGACGGTGCGGTTACGATAAACTGCCTGATATCATTTAGTAATGCCCTTATCACTTTCGGAGCGTCTCTTTTTATGGACAAACTGGGCAGAAAGCCGATGCTCTTGACATCGGTTAGCGTGATGGGTGTTGCTTCAGTGGGGATGGGTATTGGCATTTTGTCCCATTACCCTATGCTATCGGTCATGTCCACTTTTCTATACGTGGGTTCATTTGCAATTGGGTGTGGGCCTATTCCTTTCCTACTTATATCGGAGGTGACACAGAACGAAGTGAGAGGAGTCGCGCAGAGCTGGGGCACGGACTGCAACTGGCTTTCCACGTTTGCCATCGGATTCCTCTTTCCAATTGTCAACCAGAAAATCGGCGGCTTTGTCTACTTCATATTTGCCAGTGTGTGCCTTGTGTTTGCCCTGTTTATCGCGGCCAGTGTGCCAGAGACCAAGGGCAAGAGTACCTACAAGGAAGTGTGGGGAGAATAGAGATCTATATAAAGTGAAGTGTACCAATTAATAATGCAAAAGCCCTGCTACGAGTCACGTGAGCTCAAACCCTCAGAATCCAACCGCAGTCACAAACCCTGCTGCGCGAGGATGAGCAGCTGGGCGACTCAGCCGGGTAATCCCAGTTTTCTAGGTCGTGCGCCACCGATATCGTCTCCTCTGCTGTGCGCTTCTGTCCACCCTCTGGCACTGGTTGTGAAAAATATACCCTCAAAGTCAGCTCTTTGGTACACTCTATAGGTTTCCATCTCCCATCCGCAATCAAAGATGCCTACCAGATTAACAAAGACTAGAAAGCACAGAGGTCACGTCACAGGTATGTATATTGTGACTACAGCTTTTAATAGCGGACCAGCTATCGCTGTGTATCGTGTTTGTTCGAACCATGTATGGACACGAAGTGAGAAGGAGTATAAAAACGGCGACTGCAAACACAACACGATCCATTTATCCCAAAAACACAGATGAGCGTCAAGACGAACAGCATGATCTCTTTCGCGTAATACACAAGCCCAAAATCGAGCACTCCAGGGATTGCACAATGACAGAAGCAGAGGTACCAGCATAGATGACTGTCCAGCAGGCAGCTTCACACCCAACACAACAAACAGCACCTGTGACTGATCCCCTTTTCACATTGCTGAAGTCGCCATGGGTGACCCATACATTCCACATTCCGCTCACCTGACTCACTTTGCATGCGTTTGATCGACACTAGAGATACAGCCTGAAAGTAGACTTTTATGAACAATCACTAACTCATTTACAAACAGCCGGTAAGGGTCGTGTTGGCAAGCACAGAAAGCATCCAGGTGGTCGTGGTATGGCCGGTGGTCAGCACCACCACAGAACCAACATGGACAAGTACCATCCTGGTTACTTTGGTAAGGTTGGTATGAGATACTTCCACAAGCAACAGGCTCACTTCTGGAAGCCAGTCATCAACCTCGACAAGCTGTGGACTCTTGTCCCAGCCGAGAACAAGGACGCGCTCCTGAAGTCTTCGAACGCCTCCGCTGCCGTTGTCATTGACACTCTGGCTGGTGGATACGGTAAGGTTCTGGGTAAGGGTAGATTGCCAGATGTTCCAGTCATTGTCAAGGCCAGATTTGTTTCCAAGCTGGCTGAGGAGAAGATTAGAGCTGCCGGTGGTGTTGTTGAACTGGTTGCTTAGGTTTTCTTGGTTTGAGTGATCGTTTAATGTAACTTCTAAAAACTGAATGAAAATTGTTAAGTCATTTCTCTGTGTAACGGATGCGGCTTTATGTGCAGCGATTCCTGCTATTGGTAACTCGTCCGTCTGACTCCGTCTCATGCCGGTCAGGATTGCCCTCTTTTCATCTAGAACTCGATCTTTCGTGCATCCACTCTCTACTTCTTAGCCTGCGAACTCCACTGCGGTATAGAAAAGCCTTCTTCTGCTCTGTTATCATATAATAACATCATGCTACTCATTATTTGAAAGCAACTCTGAAGAAGCATCAATAAAATGATACAACATGCTATTATCATTATGCTGATTCATATTTTTGGCTCCTGATTAGAAAAATTAAGCCTACAATTTACTTCCCAAAAAGTCCAGATACAACCAAGATTCCTTTTTGAAAAACAATATATGCTTCATTCAAATTCCCTCTATCTTCTTCATCGCTATTCTTCAATAATAACTTATATTTCATCCTTCCCCAAAGTTCACCCGATCCAATAACTACCTAACGGACGACCCAAAAACGTCGCAAAACGTCGACTCGTCTTGTTTTTGTTTCTGACATAATCACATCTAGAAACAGTCGCAAAGCGGAAAAATTGGTTGTTTTGCCTCGAATACCACAAAGCCAGGAGTCGGTTTCATAAACAAGCCAACATAGAAGGAACATTGCATGCTGCCTGCTGTTAGGTTTCATTTAGTGAAGTATCCTGCTTCTTCTCTACACCGAGCCTTTCGCTACGCATCTCCATTCAAACCGAACACAATGACCGAGATCCCATGGTCTCCAGAATCCGCCGTGCCGGAGGATATCAAGGCGATTTTGGCCTCGCCAAAGGCCACTCCAGCGACATATATCAACGCCTTCTATAAGCTTGTGGGTCTTCTCAAGACGCAGAAACGTACAGGATGGCTGGAGCACGATATAGCGGGTCCAGAGTCCATCGCAGACCACATGTACCGCATGTCGCTCATAGCTATGTCCGTTGACGCCTCGAAGTTTGGCGAGACGCAGGAGCCCATCGACTTGAGCAAGTGCGTCAAAATCGCTCTTGTTCACGACATTTCTGAGTCGTTAGTTGGCGACATTGTGCCCCACGATAAGGCGGTGGACAAAGTGGAGAAGAACAGGAGAGAGTACAGCACGATCAAGTACCTCGCGTCGATTATCTCCCGGTACAACGAAAAGTTTGCCACCGAGATTGTTGATCTGTGGCTCGACTATGAGGACCAGAGGAATTTTGAGGCAAAGATTGTCAAGGATATCGACAAGTACGAGCTGCTCGTCCAGGGGCTCGAGTACGAGAAGCAACATGCGGGGGAGAAGTCACTAGAGGAGTTCTTTGACTCGAGAAAGTTGATAAAGACCGCTGAGATTGCGAGACTCGCCGACGACCTGCTCGAAGATCGCAAGAACTTCTGGGAAGGCGTCAAGAAGGCCGCTTAAATGGATGGCTTACGTTCTTGTTTATTTATACTAGCATACCACCCCACTCTGTAATAATTAGCCTACGTCCATCGTGTATCATTAAATGAAGAATATCGTCAGTGTAGATTCAACAAGCTCCACGCGTTGTCGAACCCAAAGAGCATGGGTCCGATTGTGTGTCTTCCGACAAGCGACAACAGGCCAATGACAAACTGTAAGAGGAGGATGGCCAAGCACAGCGTGTCCTCCCTCATGGGACCCAGCCAAACCAGAACAAGATTGATTAGCGTAAGGTTCGTGGATTCTTTTATCACGGTACCATGACCTTCGCTGCTCTCCTTCACTAGGTTGACCATTTTGATTTTCTCGAGCAGCAAAAGAGCAACGCCTACAATCTTTTTTGGCGGTTGTTCAAAAACAGCATGGGAAGGGTACATCTTCCCATCATCCGCGTTGAACCGCGGCAATCTATGCCTAGGACACGGCACCAGGCCAAACAGTTGGGGCGCCGAGTAGACAAAGTTGAAAATCTGAGGAATGAAGAACAGCATCAGGGTTTTTGAGAAATGACCAGAGATTCCAACCACCGCAAACACCATACCGCTGAAGTAACAGAATGTGTCTCCAACAAACACTCGTGCTGGGAACCAGTTGAAACGAAGCAGACTGAGAGCAACGCCGACGAAAGGGAGTAACATGCACGCGGAGAACAGGTGCGTATCGTACGCGGGAGAATATGCACGAGAAGGAGGAAATAAATACAGCGCATTGTTCAAGAGTAATAGCACCGCCAATACAACCGTCTGCCCAACCTCCAGCCCGTTGACTCCTGCAAGAATGTTGACTGAGTTGGGGCAGAAAATCGCCACTGCTCCCATGTACGCGTAGTAGCCATACCCGAGATCCACGCTCGAGACGCGCAAGTTGAAGTAGTCTCTGATGAAATTGGGTATCAGAATCGACGTCACGCCAAAGTCAACGTAGTACACAATCAAAAGAGGAATCGCTGCGATTGCGGGAAGGAAGAACTTGTGTCTCCACCTGATGTCGAACAGGTCATCCATCAACCCCAACAAAATCATACTCTGCAAAGAGAGGATTCCACTGAGGTAAGAAGAAAGCCTATTATGTGGGAAGAGGTGTGAGATATCATTAGTCACGTCATGCCCCGAGTCGCGCGATCCACCCCCACTCGTGTTCGTAACGAAGAACTTGAAGAACATAAAAGGAATGAACATGAACATGAGAAACATATATGTGACAGCGGGGACGATGCCCATGGTCTCCGGTAGTAGTGGCCTTCCAACTTTGGACATGTCACGCCCGCTCAGGCCTCGTTTTATAAAAGGGGGGCCCAAACGCGGGATCAGATAGCTGGATACCTGAAACCCAATGATGGAAAAGCCAACCGACGCCTGTAGAGGCTGTAGCGTCGAGGACGTCTGCAAGATTAATGCGAGACCAGCAGCCACAAGCGAAACGTCGACCAAGAATGACATCGCGCTTTATATCATGGGCTTGGCCATAATGCTAGATCCACAGTCGCATATCGAGAAGCTTCATCTCCACGTTGTTCTTACGTGAAGGCGATGTTGAAAAGTACGTGTCCCAACCGGCGTTTTTCTCCAGAGACTAATTCGGCTCGAGAACCGAGCCGAATTCGCCTTCGTCTTTGCAGTTATCGGGGCCAAAGACCAGGAAGAAGCCTTTTAGAGGAAAGGCCGGAAATGGCAAGTGGAGAGATAGCCAGTGGTCTTGTTGCTATTGAGCAGCGCGACGAAGATGGCGTTCAGGTTCTCGATATCCCCATCGTGACATACCCGCCCTTCAAGCTCAGATCTTCACTGATAGACAAGGACCCAGTGATATGGGCCCATTTAATTGAATACTACATCTTGCTTTTTCGCAATCTGATCACGATCACCGGTGATTTCAAAAATGAGATCAAGCTTTCTCTCAAGTCGCAGCAGCAGCTCACAACTTTCATGAAAGTCTACCTTTCTGAGACTTCGGAAGAGTCTACGAGAATATTTTCTCTGGGAGCAATAAACCCAGACATAGTGAAAAACTCCAAGATTCTGAAAGCTGTCGTTTTTCAGTTCATCAAGTCGTACAATCTCATCAATCTCAAACTGGCAGGAGACTCCATATGGAACTTTGTCAAGATATATGCACGCTTGGCGCATCAGAACCAGTCTCTCAACCAGTCACTGATCAACATTGGCATTGTCAGAAACCTAGTTGAAGGGACCGTGAAATCCAAGCTGAATAGCAGATCAAACGACATTTCGTTGATAAAGCTGGTCCATGACCATCTGCAGGCTGTTATTGGTTCAGGCAAGTTCTCTAAAATCGATCTCGAGACACTTGTGTTAATTCTGGGACAGAAGAACCAGTCTGTTGGTGGTAGCAGGGGTCCAGATGTCAATAACAGGAGAATAAACAGATCGAGAAATGCGGCTAAAGCGAACTCGGCGAACTCATCGGCGTTTGCTGAGAAATTCGTTAGTCGCAAATGGTTGGACATGTTGGAGTCATTGTTCAATGGAGGGACAGGTCTGCATGCCAAGCAGTGTTTTCAGATAGCTGTTGTCTCACTCATTTCGCTGCCTGTTGCTCATATAGCCAAATTAATCACAGCGGACCTAAACATCAATAACGTCCAAACGTTCGTCAGGCTGTATCCTCTTGTGGCCAAAGTTGTCTTGTCCAAAAGATTTGCGGACATGAATCCTGGCTTGGAGAAGCGTCTTCTGTTTTTGAACAAAGAATCTGGGTTGAAGCCAGGCAATTTGGCACGTCGTGATGAAGTGGACACTTCAAAAATTGAACAGATCATTGACCTGTTCCCACAGTTGACACACGGACAAGTCAGGAAGCTTCTCCGCGATCACGACAACAATGTTGACAAGGTAAGTAATATGCTCCTTGAATCTCCCGAGATTCTGGGAACACTGGAAGAGGATCAGGATACAGACACTGAGCCACGGGCCAAGAGTTCCAGAAGAGGCATCTATGACGGTGACAGCATTTCCAAGCTTGCCATGGACATGTCCACGGTCACATTTGGGAAGAAAGATAGGGCTCAAGAAAAAGAGGATGACGCCACATCAGAGCAGATCAGGAAGAAAACACTCACTGATGCACTGCGGCTGTTGTACGAGTCAGACGAGGACGAACCAGATGATACCTACGACGATCAAGAGAAAACAACGGGAGATGCAGGGACCCGGGGTGCAGGAGGCAATAGTCGCAGAGTGAAAGTGGTGGATTCCGAGCTGGAAGCTGATGACATAGAGGACGCGGAGGAGAATCAGAGGCTTGACTCTGAGTCTGCGAAAGTGGAGAAGGTTCTGTTTGAAGTGTTTAGGAGAGCACCATCTCAACTCGATCGTGGGGCCAGGAAAACCAAGTCAAGGCAAGCTCTCCGGAAAGAAACTGGCTGGACGGATGAACAGATCGAGGGTTGGGCAAGAATGCTTACGAAGAACCCCCGCAGGTATAAACTCCTGGACGAGAAGTTCGTCTTCACAGGGAACAACCTGAGTTTGTCTTCGACATCGTACCGGAAGCCTGCAGAAGAAGAAGTGGAAAAGGAAGCTGAGGCTGCTCCTCGTCCAAAAGGAGACCACGGTAACAAGCAGAGAGATGAGAAGAGGCCCGCGCCCGCGGACAACGCAAAGAGAGGCCAAGCCAGAAACGAGCGGAACAAGGCTTCGAGAGCTAATCACAACAGGAAATCTGGGCATGATAAGAAAATGAGGAGTGAGCTCGGGTAATCTCCGTCTGTGTACATTTCATTTTTTTTTAAAAATTACGATGCATTATTTACTTTTTTTAACGCACTCTTCTTTTCTTAGGCTTGGTATCAGCTGCGTCATCCTCTAGTTTCGACCATAATTCATCTGCTTCAGCTTCTTCAGCAGGGTCAGCCACTCGTCTGGGCTTCTTGGCAGTCCTTCCATGTCTCCTTTGAGATGCCGTGGGGACATCAGCGGCATCTTCCTCATCATCCACGATCAGCACAGAGCTTATCTGCGTTCCGATGTAGACCTTTGCAACCTGCTCCCTCGTGTTTATGTCAAACACGCGCATATAGCGGTCGAGTCCACCCGTGGCCAAGAGATCGGACTCAAGCAGAGTATCCAGAGCCTGAATCGAGCCCACAGCACCAGTATACTTTCCAACGAGGCGTCCCTCGCCAATATTGAACTTTGCGGTCGTGGTGTGCGTGTCTGAGCAGATGACTTCGCTCGAGTCGCTTGTGCCAATCATCGTCAACAGCGGCTTCTCCGACAGTTTGAAGTTCGAGATCGGCCTCCTTCCAACTGAGGTATTATAGTGCCTCAGCTGTCCATATCTCGTCACAGTCACAAATTCAAAAGTGTCACTCTCTGGATTTGGGTTGAGGAATTTGATCTTGGAGATCCAGATAGGCTGTCTTAAATCCAGCCTGTCGTTCTTGAGGTTCTTGCCTTGAAAAATAGTCTTGATACTCGGACTCTCCTCTCCGGACTTGTATGCTGTGAATATGTCTTCTTGATCACCATGAACTGAGACGATCTTAACGTCATTCTCTTGTCCTCCGTAGGCAAACGTGCCGGCCTTGTAACCAGTGGCCACGAAAGTGTTCACGGGGCCCTTGATCCTGAACCCTATGTGCTTCTGCTCAAAATCAGCTGGGTTCACCACACTGACATTTCCGCTTTCCGTACAGGTATATATGTATCCGTCGGAGTGGACAAACAACGAGACAAACGAATCTTTGGGACTGTCGCTTAGACCCGTGTACTTATGCACCAGCTCATACGTCCCAGCGTCATAGAGACACAGAGAGCCGCCTAGGCGCGTCGCAACGACATACTTAGGCTCGGCGTCCTCTATGAAAAAGCACAGCTGCTGTATCCTCGATGCCCTATTCTCTTCGCACACGTTTGTGATTGAGTGGGGTTGGGGTGCCGTCTGCGAGGAAGTGTCGGTTCCCTTAGGGCATGTCACCTCTAAAACATTGTTAGTCAACGAGGTCTCCTGAAAAAAATGCCACAGCAACGGGCATATAGATAACTTACCCTTTATACAGCCAATATCATCGGCTGCCACCAATACCTTCATGTTTTTGTGCGATTTAAATGTCTTTCACTCACCGGCCACCCATCGATCAGGATCTCTACCAAAAAAAAAAATTTGGAGCTCATCGCCAGAGGTTGTGCAGCCCGGGTGTGCACCACGGGGAAACATAAACAAACGGTTCACGACGCGAAAGACTCAGCGACGGTGTGGTTCACGGAAAGACGAAATATACAATATCATGCCTCCTAGAAGTTTACGGAGGAAGCAAGCACAGACAGAAGACCCGGATGATCAGGTGGTAGAGCTGGACCCCTCGCAGGTGCCACTGATACGCTTCAGTGGGCTCACCAAGGTTGTGGAGAAGGCCCTGAGTGAGTCCATCAAGACGATATCGGTTGAGAAACTGGCGAGCTGCTATCCCAACCTCAGCAACACGGAAGAAGGGAAAAATGCGCTGGAAACGGCAAAGGAGCAGATATCCACGTTCTGGGAAGAGAACTCGCTGAAAGAGTTCAGCTCAATCTATGAAGAGCGACAACTGAAGGAAAAATTGGATTCCCTTGATACGATCATACACGAAGCCAAGGTGAGGCGACAGGACGGAAGGGAACAAGGTATAGCGTGAGTATTCTTTTGCATTGGTACGAGTCAGAATTAAGGACTAACAACTTTCAGACTGGATGAACTTCTCCCAAACGAGATAATAGCCAGCAGACTGGTGGAGGAGAAACAGAAGTCAAAGGATAAGTTATCGGCGATTCTTGAATCTGTAAAAAAGGATAATGTCTCGTTGTTCAGTGAACTCAAGGAGCTGAACGAGACAGCTGTGTCATACCAAGGAGAGATTGAACAGAACCTGAACTTTTTGAAAAAGTTGGCTTCAGGCGATTCGGCGAGCGTCAACGGAGAGAAATTGGAATCGCTCGTGAATTACGTGTCGAAAGAATGCGTGTAGGTAAACATAGTCAAGGCACCAATAATATACATTTAGTTTCGTTTACTTTTGCTCTGCAGATATAACAGACATGCACTGGAACTTATTCGAGTACGACGCTTTCCACAGTCTTATTTTTCCATCGTCTCCAGCACTGCTCAGAATTGTTCCGGTCAAGTTCCAGCTCACCTTCCACACCTCACCATTGTGGTCGGAGTGCGTGGACAAGGTCTCAATCTGTATGCTGTTGGC
Source organism: Kuraishia cidri (assembly GCA_030557465.1). Taxonomy (NCBI): domain Eukaryota; kingdom Fungi; phylum Ascomycota; class Pichiomycetes; order Pichiales; family Pichiaceae; genus Kuraishia; species Kuraishia cidri. Next base: position 42,882 of record JAKTPE010000010.1, read on the forward strand.
CCGCGTTTGCTCCACCGCACCGCTGCCTGCTGCACCGCTCGAACTAAACTCGTCCATGTTCATCAGCGTATCTTCATCGATGCCACCCTCCAATTCCCCCTTTGACTTTTCAGTCAGTTTGAAGATCCTGACTAGACCGTCTTTGCACGCCGTTGCAATCAGCTGATAGCTTCTTCCCATCGAGGGAGCCCAGGACACAGACCGAATCAGACCATTGTGCTCTGGCAGAACCTTTCCCAAAGAATACCTCTCGTTTTTGTCCCTCACATACACAAAAGCCTGGTCCAGCGCAGACACAACCAGTTTCTCTGCGCTAAACCTCGAAGGGCACCACGTGAGCGAGAAATCACTCTGTAGATTGGAAGCAGGAGGCGAGCTCAGCACGTTCAGCTCGGCAATCAGAGTCCAGTGTCTCAGATCAGAGGGCTCCACGGCATCGTATATCCTCAACACCCCGTCACTTCCAATGCTCCCAATTCTGAGTCCTAGGTGGCCAGGGGCAAAGGCCACGTCGTACAGCGGGCCATGGGAGTCTGCAATTGTCGCCAGTCTCCTCCACCTGCGGCCGGAACCCGTCTGCTCGTCAAAGTCCTCCTCCCAGATCTTGATCGTGCGATCGTACGAGATCGACGCCAGAATGTGACCAAACTCTGGAGACGCAAATGCCACGCGCACAATTGACGAATCGTGTGCTTTCCACGAGTCGTTCTCGACCCATGACGATGTCGCCGGATCTAGGTCAAACACCTTGATGTGCTGGTCTGACGAGCACGTCGCCAGCTGTCTGCCGTAGAAGTCGTAGGCGACGTCGTGTATCAGCTCCTCGTGCCCCGTAGGGAATGGCTTGACTGGATCCTTCATGCTTTGCCAACCACTGGATACGTCGAAAGCAGTACATACAAATTCCACAACTTCTGTCGTCCTGAGCTTGCGCGCTTCTACAAACGCATGGCTCCTAAAGTCCAGAGCCGGGTAACCGGCTACAGTGAACTTGAAGCTTCTTAGACAAAAAAACACCTTCTACAACAAATCCAAGTAATAAAATGAAATATATTCATTAAAAGAAAGTCAGTTTGAAAAATGCCTACCCATTAACCTTGCCTTATTTTAGAACTTACCGAAAAACCTCCAAATGCTGATGAAAGGAGAGCAAAAGGTGAAGATGAGCATCCTCATACTGTCAATCATCCTATGCAGCTCGTACAGCAGAGCAATAAAAATAACCAGCTCAATGCCAACCACAATGATTTGTAAATCGGGAAAGGTCTTTGAGACCAAGTCCAGAGGCAAAAATAAATTTCCGACGTACGGAATTCCCGTAAGCAAATTGTGCACATTGGAGGCCAGCACACCAGCATCCTGCCCATCCCCGTCTTCGATCAGAGCCGCTGCCACATCAGTCGAGGGCAGGATAGGTAGCTGCGTCACCTTGCGCGCTGGGCCGCTCGCCTCCCGCGACAACATCCCAAGACCCCTGATTCTCTTGCGTTCCTGCGCACCTCCACGGATAGACTCACCAGATGTCCGGCGCCAGAGCGACCTGCGCTTCCGTTTTGACTGGTTCTGCGATGGATAAGCAGTTCCATTTATCAGCTCATGGTACTGTTTAATCTGGTCCATCTGGTTCTGGGCGCCCTTGCCGCTCTTCGCCTCTTCGAGCTCGGCAACCTGCAGCTCGAACCGCGCATCACTTCTCCTGGCCTCCTCGAGTGCAGACACGTCATGCCGATGCATTTCAGACCGCTCGACAAACATCTCCTTCATCTTGGTCTCCTTAAAGTAATCGCCCATCTTCACCTTCGTCTCTGATGTTCGCTCGAGCAGCTGGCTCCCAGCGGGGACACTCGGGGCTGCAGCAGTTGTCGTTGTCAATGCGGTTGCTGGGTCGAAAGACGGATCAAATTCATACATCCGAGGAGCGCTGGCGCGCTTGCGCTTTACGGGCCAGAAACTGGTTTTCTTGGGAGACGATGCGTCTCTGTTTCTCGCAAACAGGCCCTTCTTCACCGGAACGAGAGCGTTCTCTGCTGTCGGCTGCTGCGAAATCTTCTTCATGGCCGACTTCACAGGCTCCAGAGCTGATACCTGTCGCGAAGATTCTTTAAGGCCTCGCTTTGAGTTGAAGTCAGCGCCGACCTTCACATAGTCTTTTTCAACAGGTGGTGGCGGAGCATCATCGGCTTTAGGAGTCACAGCGCGCTGGTCTCGAGAGTCAGCCGTACACACGCTACCGGCATCAGTAGCTTCCTCACTCGTATCACTCACCTTGGCAACACTAGGCAAGAACGGCGAGATAAAGTCCCAGAGATTCGACCCAGACAACGGCTTCTGCTGCCTGCTGCGGGACACCCGCTCCAGCTCATGCTCTAGCCGCAGCTGCTCTGCTCTTTCCTTCAAGTACTCCCTACGCTCCTGCAGATAAGCGCGCTCCTCGTAGATCATCCGCATATAGTTCTCCTCGTCGGCGCGCGAGCGCATCGGCACCGGCATCACGGGCGACACAGGGGACACGGAACCCGCAGAAGGAAGAACTGGCTCCTCCAACCCGACCGCATTATCGTTATCGTGCTCGTCGTCGTACACATGGTCATCTGCGTATCCCTCTCCGGGCTGCATCACCGTTGGCATCGCACGCATTTCATTGTCGCCCGCGGCGTGCGGGACGGTGCCGCGCTTCTTGCGGAACAGATTGAGCACGGGCTTCCCGCGGCTTCCGCCCGTGAACACGACGTCGGTGGATTCGTACTCTTTGCCATATCGGTCAAAGTACTGTGGGCCTGCAGGCGTGGGTGTGCGGTCCGTGTTGTCGATCGTGTAGTACCGCGTTGGCTCTCTGGCGTAAGGCGACGCCGCCGGATACTGCCGTGGGGTGCTGCTACTCCAGTCTGAGTACTCTGGAGGAGCCGAATATGTGCCCATAGTGGGTTGGTATGGTGTGTATGTTGTTGCTTCGGGAGCTGGAGTGCTCACATATCCCCGTGAGGGAGACCTGCTGTACGCATGCGAGAAAGGTGGTGTTGGAACTTCTAAAGTTGACATGATGATCTTAAAAGCGCCTTCGGTAGAGAACAGTTACGGCAGTAGGCGATTCTCACAAAATAGCAGATCAGCTTGAGCAGCTCTCTGAGAGATTGAAACCAGCATGGCCAAGGTGATTTGCAAATCAATTAAGCTGTACACAGCCGTGTGGGATGTATTCCGGGGTGGCTGGTTTATTCCATATTCAGTTAGAGGATCTGGGATGAATCCCAGTTGCTCGGGTGCAGCCATACTCTGAGCCTCCCAAGTTTTACATACTATCAACTTTAGCAATTATAATAAAAAATGTATTCAATCATAGTATATTTTCATGAGCAATAGCCGCCAATAAGATTCAAAGGAGCCTTGACACTTAATTAGGGAACGTGAAACCAAACCTGAACCTGCCCCGCACAACCGAGCATACCGAAGAGCCAGATAAAAGAAACATAAAAGACAACGCGACAAACAAAAAAAAGAGTGCAACAGAGCAACAAAGAGCAAATCCGAAGATGCACTCAAGCTATGCAATTCTTCTAGTTGGAGAGCTTGGAGACCTCCTCCTTCAGCATGTTCACCATGTCGCTGTCCTTCAGGTCCTTGGCAACATCGGCAATTTCAGCAACAATTCTCTCAACTTCCTTGAGGTCAAAAGTGTGGTCGACAAAGTTCTCAGTCTCCTTGGATCCTGGGCCCTCCCAGAAGGAAGTGAGGTTGTGGCCAGCACCATTGTAGATAAGGTTGTTTGGAGTGCCGTCATCTGGAATGTCAGAAAGGACATCCTCAGTGGAGTAAGCAATAATGTGCTTCTTCAACTGGGCTGGGGTGATGCCAGAAGAAGCTCCATTAGCAAACAAAGAGGACGACTCTGGCTGCAGCGACAAAAAGTATGTCAGCAAACCGCAGACGTGAGGAGACGCCATCGAGGTACCGGAGAGAGTAGCAGTGGCAGTGTCAGAGCCAATGTAGGTCGACAGGATGTTGAGACCAGGGCCAAAGATGTCGACACACTTACCGTAGTTGGAGAAGTAAGCTCTGTAGTCGGACAGAGTTGATGCACCAACGGTGATAGCGTTCTCAGCTGCAGCTGGAGAGTAGTTGCAGGCATCGGCATTGTCATTACCGGCAGCAACTGCGAAGTGCAAGCCAGCACGGACAGCAGCGTTGACAGCGAGGTCGAGAGCTGGAGACTTGCCGCCACCGAGGGACATGTTAGCGGTGGAGCCCTTGAAACCCTTCTTGTTCTCTTTGGCCGCTGCAATGTGAGACTGGGCGGCGTACTCAACACCCTTAACAACGTCAGACATAGTACCGGAACCGTTTGACTTCAGCACCTTGATCGCAACGATGTCAGCAGCCTTGGCAACACCGTAGTGCTCGGAACCAATGGTACCAGCACAGTGAGTACCATGACCATTACCGTCTAGGTCCTCGTCGTTGGCTGGGATGGTCTTACCCCACAGGGCTCTGCCACCAAACTCCTCGTGAGTCACAGACACACCAGTGTCAATGACGTATGCAGTGACACCCTTACCAGCATCATCATCGTATAAGTACTTGTTGAAGCTGCCGAGGTTGAGAGGCTTTCTGTGAGAGATTCTCGAAAGACCCCATGGAGCACCATTCTGGATTGCGTACTCGTTGGCAAAGACTCTGGAGTCGAGCTCAACAAAAGCAACGTCTGGGTGTCTTCTGATGAGCTCGATCGACTCATCTAAGAAAACACCGGAATAACCATTGAGAACGTCACCAATGGCAAAGGTGTCCTTGATACCACCAAGTCTGTCGATGCCAGCGTCAACAGCAGCAGAGAAGAACTTGTTGTTTGGATCCGCCTTGTAAGCCTCGCCAGCATGGGAAGCGTGAACTTCCTTGGCCCACTCGCGGTGCAGCGCAGCGGCATCTTGAGACAATCCGTTCTTGAGAACGATAATGTAAGAGTGTGGCACAATGTTGGCAGTTGCCACTGGAGAAGTCACGATAGGTGAAGCTGCTTCAGGAGCAAGCAGCTGGATTTTGGCCACGCTGTTGGCGACCTCTTCCTCCTTCCCGGGGACAACCTTGATGACCTCCTGCTCTGGGTGCAGAGCAAAGATGGATGGGAGTTCCGCGATGGAAGGAATGACCAGCCCCTGTGCGGCCATGGCCGAGAGGATGGCAAGAGCAAGAGAATGGGAGAGCTTCATTTTGAGTGAAAACAGAGTCTAAAAGGTACTAGATGAGATACCAACCGATAGTGGCGATAAGGGGAAAGGCGGAGAAGTGGGAGTGGCGAAGGCGGCAAGTTCAACAATAAGCTCAAGGCAAAACCAAAGAGAAAAGTACGAATCAGTTCTCTGGGTATGAAAGGGCGATGCTAGAGCAAATAGTTGATGCTTTCAAGAGCAAACGTAGCTGGGGGAAGAAGGAAACAGGTGAGGTGTCAAATGTGCTCGGGAGGGAGGCGGGTGCGGGTGGTGGCAAGAGACGCGCGAATGAGGTGCGATGGCACAAATGGGGCGGCCGGCACGCGACGTTTATGCCAGGGGCGTGCGCCCACCGCTTCCGATACGGGTTATCAGCTATGACGTATCTCTGCCTATCTATCTATCGGTTTTTGTTTTCTATCATTATTTCATTTTCTCTCAAGAGTCGAGCCATGCATCCTTGGAATCCCTGGGAAACTTGATTGCGTACAGGGCCTCCACCTTGGGGAACGGATCGTTCTTGGCCAGTACCACCGTTTTCGCTACCGGTGCTACCTTCCCCCGCATGAGGTTCTGATCAATCAAGCTCACTAGCACGTTCTCGGCAAATGCATCATCGACCGTCCCATTTATGCTCGAATCACCAGGTGAAACGTAGATGAGGTAGGCGTATCGCTTTCCAAAAGTGGAGTCACTTAGTGGCACGTTGAGAGACAACTGCAGCGCCGTGCGCACTCTGGAAACGGTGATCGGCTGCCTGGGATTGCATTTGTACACACAGACAAGGAGATTTCGCAGCGTCAGTATTCTGATCCTTTGCATCAACCCAAGCAGTATTCCAGTCTTCAAAAAATAGTGTTCATACTGGTAAAGATGCTTCGTTAGGCCAAAAAGGTTACCACTTTTGAAATGTCTCACCAAAGGTTCGTATAACTCAATGAACTCCTGACCTTCGTTCCCTAGCTTATTTGCAAAAAATCTCCGCAGGTTGGCAAAGTTTGGCACTTTACCAACGAGCATGCTGCAAGGAAACAAATACTTTAAAATGGCAAGCAGGGCTTTTGGCGGCGTAAGTGCATGACAATTTCGGAAACACCATTCGAAGTGGTGAAATGCATCGATGAAATTACTCTGAGCAAAGTGATATTTTCCCAAGAGAAATCTGTACTGGATCAGCTGCGATTTCGATATGTTTTCAGGCTTCAGCCCAAGCGTTCGAATATTGGAGAACACATTGTTGCAAAGCATTGGACTCTCGATGAAAAAGTAAATGTGGCACAGTTTCACACTGATCATCATAAGAATAGCCTGCTTTGCCCTGTTGCTGGGCAGGTTGAGCTCACTGTCGCTCCTTATATTGTTCAACGATTTGAGAAGGATACCAGAAACATGCGACAACCGCGAATAGCTGTTCTTCCTCTTGTTCACCAGCATAAGCTTAACGTCCACCATCCGTACTAGAGGCACCACAAGAGTAATTGCCTCGACCAAGACTCCAAATAGGTATCTGTTGTAAGAGTTGTTATTTATGGCGATGGAAATGTCGCTAAAGTGTCGTATCATTAGATCAATGGACTCTAGCAGCGACCAAGGGTTGAAGTCCCGCACATATATGAGGTAGCTCAATACAACCTGTTCAAATCCGCCCCAGCCGTTGTCGAAAAACTTCGCCTTCTCTATTTCGTCGATCAGTCTTTCGTTTGTGTAGCTTTGTATTTCGGTCTGCAGAGCTGGGATGTGAGGTGACTTTGGGCTCAGTGTCAGCAGATCCCTCAGCGATTGCTGAGCTTCCCGGTCGGACTGATTCAATCCAGCTCTTATTCTATTCAAGAAACCATTAAGCTGCGACATCTGACGAAAAAGAAGAGCGTACGCGGTGGGTTTGGTTTTGGTGGTCCATTTTTTGCATCGCGTCGAGGTCGTGGGAAAAACCATCGTTCCTGAGACCTTTCCAAAATTTGTGCCTGGTCTCTTACTGTTATGTCTCCTGTGGATCCAACAGATATCAACTTTTGAGGTTCCAACGGATAATAAAGTGAGAGCGCCATGGAATCTTCGGTGACTCCGAGGATATTGAAGAGGGTGCCTTCTGCGGCGAAGCCAGAGGCTGCAGCGGTGCTTCAGGGTGGATCAGTCCAGACTACAGACTCACTGAAGTCACCTGCTAAGAGGATCAGGCAAGGAAAGGGCCCTGAGAATCCGCAGTCTAGACAGTCTGCACTTGATGGCGAAAGTTCTGCTGATGGTGGGTCAGGAAAGAGGAAGCGGAAAGAAAGAAAGCCGAAGATGCCCTTGAAAGTCGTTGTCAGGATGCTACCGCCCAGACTGATCCAGGAGGACTTTGAGGATGCAATCAAGCAGTATGCAAACGAGGATACTGTTGAATCAAGCTATTATGTACAGGGTCACTATTCCAGGAAACCTTTCAAAATTCCCACATACTCAAGAGGTTATCTCTTATTCAGAAATGAGCTGACCATGTCCACTTTTGTGGAGAATGTGAGCAAGTTGACGTTTCGCAACAGCAAGCCCAGCGCTACAGAGAATGAAGGTATAGATGGGGCCAATGTTGAGTCTGCTACATCTTTGCTGGATGGGGGTGATGACGAGGAGCTTTTTAGCCCAGTGATCGAGAGGGCTCTTTACGACAAAATGAATGTCCCTTTTAAGCCAGTGAAGGTCAACCCCAAGATAAATGGCACGATATATGACGATCCGATATACAAGTCTTTTGTGAAGTGGAATCTCATTGTGGATCGTCACGAGAGAGCCAAGTCTCAGCCGGAAAGTTTTCTACGGGATCCCAAAAGAGAAAAGAAAGGCAAGACTGACGAGGGTGCCTCTAAAACAGAGAAGGGCAAGCTCGCAGGGAGGAAGTCGAAAAAGGGCGACGACAAGAAAGAAAGACTGAGGAAAGACAAAGGTAAGCCCGGTGAGGATACGAGCAGACCAGGTTCTGAGCCCAAAAAGAAGGAGAAAAAGCAGAAGAGACCCATCAGTGCCGAAAGCAAAACCGAAAAGAAAGAAGCTGGAGAAGGCAAAGAGAGTGGCGCAAAAGCCAAGAAGCCTCGAAAGCCGAAACCGGTCAAGTCACAAGAGGACAAACAGAACAATGAGGCTGGTAAGAACGAAAACATCAATGGTCCTAAGAAGCAGGCGGCTCCTCCAAAAGAACAAGGCTCTAGAAAAAAAACAGCAAAACAGCCAGCAGTCTCCCAAAGCGAAGATACTACGCCCAAGACAAAGCCAAGGCCGAAGATTCTTTTGCGGAAGAAGCCAGCCGAGACATAGCACAGATTAAGCGCTGAGGTTGATGACAGACATCTACCGGATGAACACCTTGACAAAGACAAAACTACTCGCTCGACAAAAATATACAGCCCGGTGGGGGTTGCCAGATTAAATATGGGCAGCGACATGGAGCGCAAATGTGCACTGATAAATGCTGTTATCCGCTGGGTGAGTTTAGCCCAGTTCTCAGTATAAAAGCTTATGCCCACCGGCAAACCTGTGTTCTAACGTATACTTGCATAGCTGTGTCGCTTTCCAGGTTCACCTGTATCCTCATCTCTTGTCGAGAAACCCGTCATGCTTGCTCAACCAGATCTTACCGGCAAGATTTTCAGGATGTTAATGGGAGACCACATCGGGCCCTTTCCCAGTGAAAAGAAGACCGAAAAAGCCCGTCACCCATCTCCACTGAAAATTATCGACGGGAGCACATTGATATTTAGTCAGGAAGAGCAATATAGTGCACCGTTTGGTTCCGGTAGCCAAAATGGTAAGGAAGCCGATTACAATAAGTCAAGCGCCGCCCGTCTCGCGGGTATATTTACCGCGGTAGAGGCTAGCGACCTCAACAAAACAGCCCTGCAGTATCTCAGAAAGATTGATCTGGACTTTTGGCGCTCTTATGATTCCACGCCTCCAGATGCACTGAAGTACATGGAGATAGTATCCCATGGCGAGCTCCTGAGTCAGATTTACTGGATCTGTTGTTTGTTTGTCAAGGTTTCCATTCATGGAGAAAAATCTTCGATAGGCATCGCACTTCTATCCTTTGGTGAAGAAGCTGATCAAAGCATCCTGAGAAGCTTTCTAAAATCGGTAAGACAGTCTTTGTACCTATGTTTCTTGTCTTGAAGAAACTGACCACTCTGTTATTTTAGGGTCCTGCTGATGAAGAACTCACGACACCTGCCGTTCCCGAGGGTATCGACAAGAGAAACGAAGACCTAGACAAACCACAACCAGAACTGGAAGATGAAGTTGACAAGCAGAGAAACGAACATACGAAAGGCTCGAGAATCGGAATGGCGAAAGGGAGACAAGAAAAGACGTAAGCCATAATGATGTAAAATCTTTGAACGTTCTTGCCCTAACATACCACGGTCCAAGATTGGCCGCTGCAAATGCAGCTCAACAGAGCCCAACCAAGATCTCACGAAGCCACAGAAAGGAACTTTTGGACTTGAGACGAACTATAGACGAACTCCAACACAGCCGGAGCCGATATCTGAGTGAGAACAAACGTTTACTCGAAGAGAATGCTTTGACTTGCCACAAACTGGCTTCATTGCAGCAGGAGACTCAGGCAAATGCTGGGGCCCGTGGCCTGGATGAAGATCTGTGGGAACAAAGTCTTATGGAACTTTGGGCTTTCCAAATGAAACGGAGAAACCGGCCCGGCGAGTAATTACCAGTCATATATTATGCTATAATCTCATCGATAATATAACGAGGACCAAAATATGAAAAGGAGGGAAATAATACTGGTACAACACAACAACATGTTCGAAGTTCACGTGCGGCAGAACTATACTAAAAAACTCAAAATGCGCCCACACCTCAAACGAAAGCCCGAATGAAGTTTAAAAACATGAAACCGAGAAGGACCAGTCCGCTTAAAATATGGCGTCCAAGGTACAGCAGATACACATACCAGCCAAACATGCCGTCAGACAATCGGCGTTTCCGGATGATTGAGGACGCTGCTGTTGAACATAGATTGGTTGCTGTCCCTGCTGGTAGTACATAGGCTGCTGCTGACCATATCCTTGTTGCTGGCCATATCCTTGCTGGCCATACCCTTGCTGGCCATATCCTTGTTGGCCATAACCTTGTTGACCGTAGCCTTGTTGGCCGTAACCTTGCTGCTGGTTAAAAAATCCCCTGTCCTGGGTTTCGCTCCCGCCCTGGTAGTAATCCGCAGCCGCACCACCACCGCCTCCAGCAGTGTTATTCTGGTTCCAATCTGGCGGAGGGCTCGTTGGAGTCTGGTATTGTTGCTGTCCCTATGACAATCGAAGATCGCCGTTAGTACGGGGAACTCTGCGGCATCCAGACCCTGCGGGCGGAAGCCTGCGGGATGGACTATAACCACGAGCACGCGGGACATTCACTACCTCCCGGTGAAGAGTGCCCCCTGCCATACTTCTATACTCACGTTATACTGCGCTTTGTACTCTGCCATTGCTGCTGGTGGCAAGAACAGGCCAGGGAGGATATCCACGTGAAGGGCTCTTGGGCTAAAATAGAAGCCAAGCCGCCCCGCCACAAAACTTTTGGGCGCAGCGCACGACTGCGCCGACTGCTATCAATTTGATCTTTATTCTGTTCTATTTCTATTCTACAGTTGCCACATCTGGATCATCGCCGTTGCTAAGCTCGACCTCGGCATCAATGTCGCTCTCATCATCCGTCTTGAGCTTGCCTTCGAGCAGCTTCCTAGGAGGGATCACGGTTTCAAATGCACGCCGCCAGTCTTTGAACTCAAACCATTTGATGAGCAACTCCACAACGTGGCTCGTGGCAAGAACACGCCGCCCGCTTACCTTGATGAACTCATCTATAGGTAGCCTTTTCGTTTGAATGCCGAGTCTCGCAGCTTTGTCTCTACAGAGAAACTTGTGTCTGCCTTTATCAACAATACCTCCCACGATGTAAGTCTCTCCCGGCTTGAGCTCCTCCAGGACGTTGTCGGTGTCAGCGGAAAGGTAAATTACCTGTGATAAATCCACACTTTTGCCCTCCTCTATGCCGAAAACCTTGTCGAGATCGTCTTCGACGAGCGAAACGCCTGTTGTCCAGTTAGCATACTGTGGCAGTACCGACTCGAACCTCTCCTTGAGCCTTTTATTGAAAGAAGTGATCTGCAAGTCAATCGTGTTCGGATTTCGCTTCAGTTCCGCGTAACTCCTCGTTACCTGGCCAGCGAGAGAAATGATCTCCTTTTCATTCATGAGATCGTCGAACGCGCAATCGATAACCACTTTGCAGCCAGTGTGTGTCTGCTCCTCCGGTTTGTATATCTTTAGCTTTGGGCCAAACAGCTCATTGAGATCATCTCCCCTTTCTCTGGCCTCGCGCATTCGCTGTCTCTTATTGGCCTTTTGCTCTTGGCGCTTGATCCGCCTCTCGTCCCTCTGCTCCTCCTTCCTAGCCGCAAATAGCTCGCGCCGCAGCTGCTTTTTCCACTGCGACTTAGTCATCCCTTCTGGAATATTATCAGGCTTTCTCCTCTTAGCGTCTCCCTCGGTAATATTGCCGCTCTCATCGTCCGTCTGATGCCGCTTCTGCTGTCCTTGCTGTTGCGGCTGCTCATCGCCAGCTGACAGAAGCGAAGCAGCAGTGGCATCCGGGTCCGGACCACTTTCCAAAGCTATGGAGCTCTCCGGTGTATCTGACACCTTTTCCTCTGTCTCACTCATCACTCAGTCAGCCAGGCTGTGGACGGAAAGCGCAAAGATCGAGCCCACCAGGCAATTCTTTTTTTTTCTCCATCTCATCACCATAAACGTGTGTGAGGATGTGCGTTCCCCACTCAAGTAGTGCTTCACCCAGCCGCGGTGACAGAAATTTACCTCCACCGGCGAGCTGAGACGGCGAAGTGTTCTCGGTTGCACTGCTGGGCACAACCACGAGACACAGTGGGCGGAAAAGGATATCTTTCCGAAAAGATTGTGTGCAACGCTGTTATTACTTCATAATGGCACCTCCACCACCTATAGTAATCGATGCTCAGGCAGTGAGCGGGATCACAGGGTATGTTCGCTCTCTTGTGACCCAGAGCTGGGGTAATTCCATCTCTGGTTCACCCGCATGAACTTCTGCACGAAAAAAGTTCTCTTTTTCCCTTTGCTGACTTTGTACTAACACGATCTAGCTCTATATCTATCGCATGCTGGATTATCGTCTTTGCCCCACAAATATACGAGAACTTTATTCGCAAGAGCTCCGAGGGCTTATCCTTGCTTTTCGTGGTGCTCTGGCTCCTCGGTGATATCTTCAACGTTTTGGGAGCAATACTGCAGGGCGTGCTACCGACAATGACCATTCTCGCCATCTACTACACGCTCGCTGATATTGTGCTGCTGTGGCAGTGCCTCGTGTACGGTGCGGGCAAATCTGAGCACGTTGACCCGATCCACCTTTCCCCAGCCAACCCACTGAGCGAACACGACAACCTGCTCGAGCAAGTGGTGAGTAACGACCAGCAGAGTTTCAGCGACGAAGAGGACTTAGAAAGTTTCGTCGACACAAATGGAGTGGACGCCTTATCAGAGAAGTGGAGACCTTTTTTCTACAACTCTTTCATGGTTCTGCTCGTGCTTATATCGGGTGTTGCAGGGTGGTATATATCCTACCGCAAGAACCCACCTCACCATCACAAGCCCGCTGGCGACGATTTGGTATTCAACCCTCTCGCCCAGTCCTTCGGCTGGCTATGCGCAGTGTTGTATCTCGGGTCTAGAATTCCCCAGATTTTGCTCAACTTTGAGAGAAAATCATGCGAAGGAATCTCTTTTATGTTTTTCCTGTTTGCCTGTCTTGGAAATATGACGTATGTCGTTTCCATCCTTAGTGTGAACACCGGCAAGAAGTATCTTTTGGTGAACTCTTCATGGCTTGCGGGCAGCCTGGGAACCTTGTTCCTCGACTTTGTGATCTTTGTCCAGTTTTTTGTCTACAACGGCTCCGAGGAGGGCGAGTCTATTGACGATGACAGTGAGGACTCGACTTCCGTTGAGGGTACGTCGTATGGTGCTGCTTAGATTGTGACGTTTTGTAAAGGTTGAACTGCAGATGGCAGTACCCCGGCATGCAAGGAATGCCTGCAGCACACACACACACACACAGAAATGCATAGGAAATACTAGCTGAAAACAAAACTATACCCATTCTGATTTCCAGTCGTAACTAAAGCTAGCCGACACTCGGCTACTCATAGGAAGTCGTGTGGCGCGTCTCAAAAGTCGTGCGAGACACATCCCATGAGACGCGGTCCCTAGCAACGCGCTCAGGACGCGTTTCCGTGAAACCATCACATTCCCCCCAGTATTCATCTGTTTCAAACCAAAGCACAGAAAGCCCAGCGGACAATCAAGATGTCGAGTGTCAGACCGGACCTGAAGTTTTTGGACAAGTCAGATGAGTCCTCCTTCTACAAGACCTACCTGCGGCTGCCGCCCAAGGGCGACAAGACACTGAGGATAGTGGACAAGGGCGATTACTACACTGTTCTAGACAATGACGCGGAGATGGTGGCTGAGACAATATACAAAACACACTCAGTGATCAAGACTGCAAGGGCTGGGGGCCAGGAGATCAAGTACGTTACACTTTCTCCCGCTGTTTTCTCAAACCTATTGAAGATTGCCATTCTGGACCTTGGCTGCAAGGTGGAGATATACACGAAAAACTGGGCTTCGTCCAAGATGGCATCTCCGGGGAACTTGAACGAAGTTGAGGATTTGATCAACTCGTCGGATTTGAACTCAAACTCGATTATCGCAGCTGTCAGGTTTGTGAATAGCGCCGCGGAGGGCGGAAAGAAACTTGGACTGTGCTTTATCGATTCCAACGGTAAGCTCGTTGGTTTGTGCGAATTTGTCGACAATGACCTGTTTTCCAATCTTGAGTCTATTCTGATCCAGCTTGGTGTAAAAGAGTGCCTTATTGCTGCTTCTGCGTCGAACGACAGGGGGAAGACCGCGGACCCCGATCTTCAGAAACTGGAACAGGTTATCGACAGGTGCGATATCGTGATTACCCAGGTTAAGTCGTCGGATTTTAATGACAAAAACGTTGAGCAGGATTTCATAAGATTGACGGGCAACGACCTGGTCCTTTCTACAAATGATTACTCTTCGCTGACTGTTGCGCTTTCTTGCTCTGCGGCCCTTATCGGATATCTTAACCTGATGCACGATGACGCCAACTTCGGGACTTACTCTGTTGTTCAGCATAATCTCGAGCAGTTTATGAAACTGGATTATGCTGCAGTGAGGGCACTAAACCTTTTCCCGGGAAGTGGCACGACCAATTTGATGAACAAGAACTCGTCACTGTTTGGTCTGCTAAACCACTGCAAGACTATTGGCGGAACCAGACTCTTGTCACAGTGGCTGAAGCAGCCACTGGTTGATGTCACCGAGATCAGCAAGCGCCACCAAATCGTCGAACTTTTGGTCAGCGACTCGGGGCTACGCTCGTCTCTGCAGGAACGTTTTTTGAACCACGTTCCAGACATTACCAAACTCGTCAAGAAGCTCACCGGCGGAAAAAGTGCGAAACTTGACGACATCATCCGTATTTATCAGCTGTGTATACGGTTGCCTGATGCTTTGGAAATGCTGCAACTAGCCATGGATGATATAATAGAGGACGACGGTACTGCTAACTTGAGCAGCAAGTCGCTCTTGAAGACGTTGTGGTTTGATCCGATCACAGAGCACTCCACCGCTTTGTTAAAACTGCAGGAGCTGGTGGAGACTACTATTGATCTGAAGTCGCTCGACGAAGCCACTTCGGCCTCCAGCTCGAGCTCGATCATAGCCATCAACCCAGAATTTGACGAGAATCTCATGAACATCAGCAAGCAACTTGAATCAATAAGAGAAGAGATAGCCGAGTGCCATGAGGCCGCAGCTGACGATCTTAACATGGAACTGGATAAGAAACTCAAGCTTGAGAGCCACCACTTACACGGCTGGTGCTTCAGACTGACCAGAACGGATGCCTCAGTTCTTAGGGGAAACAAGACATATCGCGAGCTCTCTACAGTGAAGGCTGGTATCTACTTCACGACAGCACAGCTCAGCGGCCTTTCACAGCAGGTGAATGAACTACAGGAACAGTACGAAAAGTTCCAGAGTGGTGTCGTGCGCGAGATCATCTCCATCGCGGCAACGTACTCGCCCATCCTCACCAAGCTTCATATGAGCCTGTCGGCGCTTGACGTTCTCGTGTCCTTTGCGCATGTGTCATCCTACGCCCCTATTCCGTACGTCCGGCCCACGCTCCATGGGATTAACGACACGAACAGACGCTTTGTGTTTAGTGAAGGCAGACACCCGTGCCTCGAATCGCAGGACGACATTTCCTTCATCTCTAACGATGTCGAACTGATTAAGAACGAGCGTGAGTTCCTCATTGTCACAGGCCCGAACATGGGTGGAAAGTCGACGTATATCAGGCAGATCGGCGTCATTGCGCTGCTGGCACAGATCGGCTGCTTTGTGCCCTGTGCTGAATCGCCCGAGCTTTGTGTCTTTGACTCTATTCTTGCGAGAGTTGGCGCCTCAGACTCGCAGCTCAAGGGCGTGTCGACTTTCATGTCGGAGATGCTCGAGACGTCTTCCATCCTTCGCACGGCGACCGAGAACTCACTGATTATCATCGATGAGCTCGGCAGAGGCACGTCGACGTACGATGGTTTCGGGCTCGCGTGGGCCATCAGCGAACATATCGCCACGAAGCTGAAGAGCTTCACGCTGTTTGCGACGCACTTCCACGAGCTCACGTCGTTGGCTGACGAGGTGCCTACCGTTGGTAACCTGCACGTCGTCGCTCACGTTGAGGATCTCAAGGATCAGGAGGCGAGCAGCGCCGACAGCATCACACTACTGTACAAGATCGAGCCGGGCATTTCCGATCAGTCATTTGGAATCCACGTTGCCGAGGTCGTCAAGTTCCCCGCGAAAATCATCTCGATGGCGAAGCGCAAGGCCGCGGAACTGGACGACGACAATGCGTTGCACAGAGACCAAGATGATCCCTACATTCAAGCCAAGCGGACCAAGTGCTCGGAGGAAGAGCAGCTGAAGGGTAACGAGCTGCTTAAAACCATACTGAAGAAATGGAAGGCGGATGTTGATGATCTGGGCGGAATTGGTTCGGCGAAACTCCAAACCAGTGCTGAGGGCGTCGCCATTCTCAGGAGACTGGTGCGGGAGGAGTTCAAGGAACAGGTCAACGAAGACAAGTTCATCCAGGAGGTACTTAGCTTGTAGGCGGATATTGTGTAAAAAGAATCTCATATATTAACACGTACAAATTCGTAACTCATTTCTTGCGGTTCTTATTGATCACGTTCTCCTCAAAGCCATCAAAGTACTGCTTATTGTGTATAAGGAGGTCCAGCGTGAACAGGTGACCGCCGTTCAGAGTGAGCAATATCTTCAAGTTCTTGATAAACTTGTCAAACTTGGCGCGCGGTGTCCCAGCAACGTCAGGAAGGTTGCGCGCGTCGTAGTTCCGCACCTCGCTAAGGTCCGCGGCAGGCCGCAGCTCGCTCAACGCAAGAAACAGCTCCCGTGGCGACCCAAAATCCTCAAACCGCCGTCCAAGCTTCTCACGATACGCCACGATCTCATCGTAGTGCTGCTCGATGAACTGCGAATCGTCAGGGAGCTGTTTGTAGCGCTCGGGCTGTGCGTCAAGGAACGACGACGCAGCGCGCACCGCCGCATCCGGGAGCCCCCCAGTCTCTTCAGCGTCCGCACCAGAAGTGCGATCAACGGCACCACCCGTGCCGGGGACCACTGTTCCAGCGTTCAGATCCTGCACTATCGACGTCAGGATATAGTGCGTCGCCTCGGCGTTGTTGTTGATCTTGGCGAGACGCGCCGTGCGAGTGCTGAAGACTCGTGAGCAGCGGCATGCCGTATGCGAGCACAGCAGTGTGGCTGATCTATAAATGTGTCTTGTGGACATCTCTGCTGCTCAAGTAGTGTGCTGGACTTGTTCCTGAGCTCGCTCTGCTGGGTCGATTGCTGATCGTGCTTTAACTGTAGAGCGCGGAGAGGCCGCTTCATCGCTCGCAACCTCCACGATGATGTAATTGATAACGAGGATGAGACAGCGTTCAGGGTCGATATGGGGTAAGATTCCTAATTTTACATATTTACAGAGTGGCTAACTTTTTGATTAAGCCAAACAATCTTGCTTTTATTCCGAGTTCTGCCGGAACCTCGCTGGAGGGCTGTCGCCGGGCGTTTCTCTTTGTGTGCTTTGACTTTGAGCCAATCCACGAATCACTCCAGGTGCTACCCTCGCCAGCAAAGTCGCCCTCGCTAAGTCTGACAAAGTTCAGAACCCCGCTGTCCACAGTGCACACCAGGAAGTGCGACCCGCCACTCTTCAGTCTACTCATATTAACTCCCGGCCTCTTCGTTGGCCTGGGCTCGTACGGCACACTGACAGATTGCTCGAACTGAGCTGTTATCTGCGCCAGAGTAGGGAACTTGTGCCTGTTGACGTTGATCACAACCACTTGAAAATCAGGTTGTGGTGGTCTCTTCTTTGGAAAATTGGGAACGGGTTTCCACACGTTGAAAGAGAAAGTGTACGCAGACGCGACTCGTGTTGCAATTCGGGGCGGCACAGCCGCAGAACTCTTTGGGACTATCATACCCCTTATTTTCGAGAAAAGAGGAGAGAAGCCGGTGAAGCGCACGCCGATGAAATTTTTGCAATGGCGGAAAGGAAAGCCAAGTGGTCCAAACGTCCGTGGAATGTAAACAAGACCGCTTATAAGCCAGCGCAGCCACCCACTCAAGACTGAGCTCTGCCCATTTGCGCGCTTCTCCGCAAGTCCATTAGTTGAAGACTCCTCCAGACCCTGAGATTGGCGATTCGCGTCGTAGTCGTCATGCCTCTGGACAATGTAGCCTGCCCTTTTCAAATAAGAGTACACGCAGAACCGATCGTAGTCATCCTGTGAGGTGAATGCACTTGCGTGTAGTTCCTCCAGGCTTATTGGCAAACTGAGAGCTGGAGCTGGATCCGTGCTGTGGTACTTGGCGATGCATGTACCCCGCTCAACGAGGTACACTGCCTCTTCAGCCTTGAGCCACACCGTCTTGCCGTCTCTATCTGCTCTTCCCATGCTCTCCAAAAACTTGCCCTTGGGTGCCATCATGAAAAACGTACTAGACGCAGAGTCACACCACACTGTGGCAGAGTCGATGCCAGATAAAGGGAGAACGACCCCGCGTGGGCCGGCCAAGGCATCATACATCAGGCCCCTCGCTTTGCTCAGCTGCTCGCGGTCGTAGCTCGAGATCTCATCTCCCGTGGTATGCGGCTCAGTTGCCAAAGGTTCAAAATCCTTATTTCCGCGTTTAGGAAGAACTCCTGTCTTCTTTTCCCGCTTGCCCTTGGCTGCCGATTGCGGCAGCCGAGACAACACGCTCCAGTCCTGTATCTCATCTTCAGCGCCAAACTCTTCGGGACCCAGTGCCTGCACTCCCGCATCCGCAGAAACGTCTGCGCCTCCGAGGTGGAGCAAGACAGACTCCTCCGGATCCACTTCCATAAGTCAATGTCACTATACTGAGATTAATAAGTCTACAGCTCAAGATGTTCAGACGTACGCACAAAAAAATACCAAGCAAAAGCTCGGGCCTGCCAACCGGCCCACGGAAATTGTGCGATGCACATCGCTCGTGGAGCCCGCTGGAGCTGGCGGTGATTATGTACAGGCGAGGTGCTCGGGCACGGACTGGAGAGCGGCTGCGATAACAGAAGTCGCACTCGCGAAAGGGAGCATTAGTCAACGGTATCGAGAATAGTGAGACATTGGCACGTGTTTCCGAGAGCACAAAAACCCAATAAACAGAGACCCACAAATACCCACATCGCGAGCGCACCAGCATCGCTTACACATATATCGCTGCTGTTGCCCTACAGAGTCCAAGAGCGCAGCGCGAACCCTGGCGACCTCTACGAACACCGGGAGCCGGCACTTTACCGAAGAGCATCTGCAATTTAGTGCCGATACTGAAGTGGATACAGGAGACGTTCCAAAAGAAAAAGCATTCGAAAATGGTGAATAATGGCAAGGACCGCGCTGACCAAGAGCCGCTGACGTACAAAAGCCTGTCGAAGTCGATCCTCGAGGGGATGTTGTCGCCTATAATACATGAGATACTGATCGAGTCGATTTTGAGCGAGCAGGTGTTGCGATCTAACTATGGCACGATTGAAGAGCCCATTCTCATCGATACCTCGAACCCGCTGCACACGGCGGCGTCGCAACAGGCCGCAGATCAGCCGGTGCTGAAGAAGGCTAGGCTTGTGTCAAATGGGACTACTGGCTCAAGCACCTCAACTCCAGCACCACCGAACACACAGCAGGACTTCGGCAGGATAGAGTTTGTGCGGAACGGCAGAGACGTGTTTGCGAGTAGTTCGGTCAAGGCCAACGGAACCATGGGATGGTCGGCGTCGGCTAACGGGAATGGAGTGGGGGGCTCAGGGAACGAGAACAATACCGAATATTTCCAGTGCTTGAACTGTGATAGGAAGATCGCTGCAGGCCGGTTTGCGAGCCACATTGACAGATGTCTGGGTGGGAGGTCGCGGAAGTGAAAAGGGGATTGATATAATTCTGCGGCACTGTTAACTTTAGCAGCATCCCCCTTCTAATGCATAGGTCGGTAATGGAAAACTACGAATAGAAAAAGCACTTTTGTTAGGTTGAAATGTACCTGTACCGGCTGCCACCTTCTAGCGTGTCACTAAAGCGGTGGTGCCCGATGAGAATCTGATGATCTAACAAGCGATTCGCAGAGCTGAACTGATGCTCTTTCTGTCCCTTTCTCAACTGGTTTGGAGTGAGAGAGACGGTTTTCCGAATGTGCCAATTTTTTCTTTTGATCCTCCATTGCAGTAATGCCGAAATAGGGCTGTTCTGAAGAGCCCCTGAGGTGAAATTGAACTGGGAAGAGCCACTCTCTGGTCACATGAGACGCGTCTTTCCAACTGGGCGAATCCCCCCGCTCGCTCGCGGGCAGCAGGACAGAAACAGACGACCAAATAGCCATGACGGCCTTCCCAGCCTCCGGTGGCACCAAATATTCTACGCTACTCAGTATGAAGCCTCCACCAGAAGCGCGACTGAGACCACAGCACATACAACATCGACTCTGTGGTAGCACCGAGCGGTGTACGGATGTGTCTGTGCCTGACTAAGCCGCGATGAGATCATATCGATTGATTCAAACAGGCATCATCATCTACAGCGCCTTCATCCTTTTGAGCCACGCAGTCGTTCTGACGTGCCTTCTACTTGGCTCTCTTTTTCCAATTTCGTTTCTTCATTCGCGTCACATTCGAAGAATCACCGCTACTCTATCATCCCTCACCGCACCCGCACAAATGTCTGGACTAAGCCCCGTCCTTCCTGGATGGCTCCAGCCGGTCTTCTCATCGCACTATTCTCCAGCAAAAGCCCACGATGAAATAGGTTTTTGGGGCCCTGTTACAGCAACCATCGACTGGTGTGAAGAAAACTATGTCATTTCGTCTTATTTTGCCGAATTCGTCAACGCAACCACCAACCTGTCGTTTTACTTCCTGTCGATGTACCACCTCTACTCATCTATCAAGAACAAACATGGAATCCTCTTTGTGTTCATCTCTATCGGTATGTGCTTTGTGGGCCTCGGCTCCTGGCTATTCCACATGACGTTGAAATACGAGTTCCAGCTCATGGACGAGCTCCCCATGATCTATGTCACGGCGATCCCCTTTGCATACATTTTTGGAATTGACAGATCACCTCTTGTTCGAAACATTGTCTACGTCTTAACTTTTATCCTTACGGCGGCGCTTACGCTGATCTACTGTTCGGTGTACAAGAACCCAACGCTACATCAGGCGTCATATGCCGTTTTGAACTTCGCGATCATTTTCAAGTCGCTGCAGCTAGTCAAACGGTACGTCTCCGACGCATCTGTCAGACGATTTCTATACAAACTGATGACGTTTTCTCTGTTTGAATTTTTATTCGGATTCCTGATCTGGAATTTGGACACCGCGTACTGCCACAAGCTCATTTATGCGAGAAGAGAAGTTTTGGGACTTCCTTTTGGTGTGTTGCTTGAGGGACATGGATGGTGGCATATTCTGACAAGCCTGGGAATCTACCACTTCATCTTGTACAACGAGCTATTGAACACATGGGCCCGGGGAGAACAGGATCACTATGAAATGGTATGGAGAGGAGGTGTGCTGGGAGAGGTTGTCCTAAAGGACAAGCCGGCCACAGCCACTGAGGATGAGAAGAAAGATGATTGAATAACGTCTCATTTTTATATTTTTTGACTGCATTTTTTTTTTCACCGAGAGAGGATCAAAAAACGAGATACCCTGAAGAGTCTACGGACGATCAAAAACAACTGAGCTTTATAAAACAACTATATATGACCATGAATATACCCCAACCTTCAATCACGTGATGTCTTCTCTATTGTTCCGTGATCTCAGCTTCTGCAAGGCCGCGCGAACATGTCCCGCGCTTCGGGCCGGCAGTTAGTTTCAATCCTCTCTTCTCTTCCTCTCCAGTACTCTGCGCTTCCTCCATAAAACACAGTCGCTCTAAACTTACTCGTTTTTGCTTGATTTTCTGCATCTTATTGAATACCATAGCTGTGACAAAGAGTATACGTCCCGTACTGTTTCTCCAATTATCCGCTCCCTTCCACAGCACTCATAGACAACACCATGGGTTTATTTCCACTTTCATACCGTGATCCGCATCCCGAGGATTACGTTGGGTACTGGGGCCCCGTGACGGCCACGATCGACTGGTGCGAGGAGAACTATGTTGTGTCCGATTACTTTGCTGAGTTTGTCAACAGCCTGACGAATCTTTCGTTCTTTTTCCTCGCGGGGTACCACGTGTATTCTGCAATTAAGAACAAGCATGGACTGCTGTACGTGTTCGTCTCGCTGGGAATGGCCTTTGTCGGATTTGGCTCGTTTCTCTTCCACATGACACTGCGCTACGAGTTCCAGCTCATGGATGAGCTCCCAATGATTTACGTCACCGCGATCCCATTCGCATATCTCTTCAGCTGGCGGAAGCCGTACTACCAGAAGCAGCTTGTACGCATCCTCACATTTCTCTTCACCCTCGTGCTTACCCTGGTGTACATTTTTGTGTACAAGAACCCCGTGCTGCACCAAGTGTCGTACGCGGCGCTCAACTTCAGCATCATTTACAAATCGCTGAAAAACATCCGCGAGCAGGTCCCCGTGAGACACATGCGTCTGTTCCTCTACAAGCTGCTCGCATTTTCGTTTCTGATGTTCATCTTCGGGTTCTTGATCTGGAACTTGGACAACGTGTTCTGCAAGTATCTGATCCACGTGCGGCGCTCTTATCTCGGGCTGCCCGTCGGGATTCTGATAGAGGGCCATGGCTGGTGGCATATCTTCACGAGCCTGGGCATTTACTACTTCATCATATACAACGAGGTGCTTTCAACGTGGATGGAGGGGAGACAGGACGATTACAAGCTCGTGTGGCATGGACCCATCTGCGAAGTTGTGCTCATCGAGGATGCCAAGAAGCAGCTGTGATGTCGTGTCGTGTCGTGTTGTATCGTCTTAAAATTAGTGATTGAGCATGCGCTCTGTAAATATAACCATTGCATCATTCTAAACATTATGCATGTGTAGCCAAGAACCTAGTACACAGGTTTAGCAGCAAGACGGGAGCAGTAGTACCGTCCGGTATGTCCCCAGCGATGGCCGCAACGCGCGAGCAGATAAATTTCATATTGTTCACCACCGCTGCGAGTCCACGCTCGCCTTCGCCTGCACCACCCTGAGCCGCTATCTGCAGCTCCATCGCACCGACAAACTCCACAGTCTCACTCAGCGCATCGTTCAATGCTGACCGTGCCGCCTCACTTTCGCCACTGCCGCTACTCAGCACTATAAGGTCAGTCTGAACACCTCGCAGGAAACCGTCCCATTCCGGATCCACCTCCACCGAAGCAGGCTGTGCCAGGAAGAGCCCGATCGTCTTTGTCCGCTCGAACACGAAGCTCAAGTCGACAGGCGTGCGTTCTTGATGCCCGATACTTACGCCCGCCTCCAGAAGACGAAACAGCGTCCCGCGTAGGATGTCGTCATATGCCACCGGGTGTTGAACAAGAATGAGCGATGCGGTCCTGAGAAGAGCGAGCTGTGCCGATGCGCGCACCGTGCCTTCGAGGAACCTGTCCGCGACCAACTTCGTAAACCGGTTGTGCACCTCTGTGTACGGTGCGTTCAAAAGCAGAGCTTGGGCGTATTCCGCGCCGCTGCCTGGCTCAACGCCAGCTAGCAATCTGCTGTAGACCTGGAACGCCATGGTGACTGTATCACTATGAGCCTGCGTCGCGGTGGTGGTTGCGACCGGCGCTGCTGGTGAGGCCACAGTGCGTATTATGGCGTCGAGCACACGCAGGTATAACGTGGGGGCTCGCTCGCTCTCGAAGAATGCTCGTGGTGAACTCGTGTGTGCGGCGATCTTCAATGGGAGGTAGATCGCCGCCCGGTATGCAATAGGGATAAGCTCGCGCATTGCTGGATGTGTGGCACTGGGCTCGCTGAAGCGTTCCAGAACGGACAATAGCATGTATAGGGGATGTTCACTGGTTGCTTCGATGAACGACTGGATTGCCAAGGTTCTTGTTTCGGGAGACAAGATAGAGTTTCCAATAACAAGCATGGCGGAAGCGGTTGGGAACGGGTCTATCTTTTCCAGCTTGGCATTCTCCAATATGGTTTCGATGCAGTACTGCCGCGGCAGGGTATTCGTGTTGCTGGGATTTCCTGATATGTTCTCAACGCTGCCCATAATGTTCTTTACGATGCTTCTTGCAAGGTTGCCGCCTTCGCTTGACTGCACAATTTCATCTAACGGTTTATTGCTCAAGGATACATGCGTGCGGTGCAGCACGTCAATCAGGGTCTCAGTAGCGCATTCCTCATCATTGAAACGGAGCTTTTCGTACTGCGAGAGATTCATCGTCACTTTAGCAGCCGATGCCGCGGTCTCAAGTAGAGACTCAGCATCCCAGTCGTTCGCTTCAAAATCTTCTTCATCCACGCTGACAAGCTTCCCAGTCACCGAGCCAAACTTTTCGATCAAATCAAAAGTGACAAACGCAGCGGCAGGCATCTCATTGATGCTCTCCGTCAAGTCCTCGAGGAGGTTCAGCAGGTGGGCAAGGTCAAGAAACGCATCCACCGCAGACCCCTGAAATTCCTCAAAGTGGTTTAGTACGCGGAACAGCGGCCCCACGACCGACGCTCCTTCTGGTGCCGCTCTCACCTCCCGCAGCACTTCTTCATTCACAACGCACGCATTTGCCAGAAAGTGCACCGTCGTACTCATGAGCTGGCTCACAACGGGGTCGTAGACACCGCCATCATGGCGCCGTAGCAGCACACCAACACTCGCAAGCAGAACGCCCTGTACGCGCACGCGCTCGCTGTTCGCCGGAGCGTCGGCAACGTAGTTGGCGAAGAACCGCGCGAGGTCGCCCAGACACTTCTCGACGTTCCCTGAGACGTGCGTCGTCGGTGTGCGGGCCAAATATCCAAACACATGCGTGCCCCAGTCGGCCACAGTGTCTAGCTCGGGGCGTACCCGCAGCTCGGGGCTGCGTAGTAATGTTCCCAGTGCGTAGTAAGCCTCGTCGAGCTCGATCACGGCTGCCTCGAGAGGCCTGCCGCTCTCCACCTCTTGCTGGAGATCGCCTATCCTGGCTAGGGTCTCCTCAAATCCAGCGGCACTATGGCCCTCTTCCGAAGCCCGCTCAATCGTCATTGCTGTGGTCTCGGCTCTGAAGAAGCGGGCGGCTCTTCAATACGCTCTCGAAACATCTCGTCTTCTCCGGATGCGATGTCCGTGCGGCTGTAGTTTTGATCGGTACACTCGAAAGTTCCATAATAAAGCGGGATACAATATATATTATGAGTATAAGAAGAACATAAGGAAAAAGAGAGTTACAAAGTAGTTTATGCAATGCGTTAACGTCAAAACAAATTCATCAATGTTTCGTGCGGGAATATGGTAAGGAAGAAACCGATAAAATTAGTGGCTGTGATGATGATGTTTTCTCACCTCCTTGTACCAGCCCGCGATGTCCTCGCCGCGAGTGCCAACTTCGCGATCGACGTAGCCTGGCACGTTGCAGTCGTTCAACCAGTAGTGGTTAGATAGGCCAGCAGCATCCATTCTCCGTCTTGGATCCGTGACAAGCATCCCGATCAAGAAGTCGGTGATTTCGTGCGAGTCACTCTCGCTGAACTTGTACTTCTCAAGGAGGACACTCTCAAGCGGCCAGGGCTTTAGATTCTTGATTTTGCGCAGATGCTTCAAATCAGAATGGAAATACTTCTTTCCATGATAACCGACCGAAATCAGCTCCGGTGGGATCGGGCCAACGAGCTCTATGATCTGCGCAAGGTGATCATCGTTCTTCGAGAACGACTTGCCCTCTGTGGGGTCAAAAAGATAGTCGCCGGTCAGGAGTTCAAAGACCAGGCAACCAACGGACCAAATATCAGATGAGCACCCCCATGGTCCGCCCAAAATCACCTCAGGCGAGCGATACTGCCGAGTCTGGATGTCGTCCGTGAAGTGTTTGTACACCCAGCATGCGTTGCCAAGATCTGCGATTTTCACCCTGATGATGTCGTCGTCCTCTATCTCCTCCGCCTTGGGTGGATCAATCTTGAACGTCTGCTCTGCAGAGATAGACATGGCCGAAAAGGAAGGGATCACACCGGAGCCGGCCGTGTCTCCTTCGGGCACTGGCAGCTGATCAGGACTCAATGTGGCCCTTGGTTCGGCGATTCCCGAGGCACCGGCAAGTGGAGAAACGAAAAAAGAGTTACTTTTGCTTCTCAGTGGCGATGGGAGCGGCTGGGATCCAGTGATCAGCGTCTGCCGCCTCGAGAGTCTGCCCTTTCGTGGCGTCAAGAGCTGGTTTGGGTCTGACGGCAGGCCCGGGTTGTTGATGTCGATTGGCGCCGCATTATGTAGCGAGGCAGACGACACCCTGGTTGATGACCGCCGCAGTAGCCTTTTTTCTCTCTGTGACTGTTCCCAAAATTCGAGGATCTTCTCGACGTCCTCAATCTCCAGCAGAACATTCTCGGGCTTGATATCTGTGTGTACAATTCCGCACTGTCGATGCAGAAAGTCCATGGCCAGAAGAATTTGCTTGGCAATTTGCTTGACAAACTTCATAGGCAGTCCCTTATGCTTGTATCTCCTGATAACGCTGAGAAGGTTCTCGCCCAGTACCTCAAAAACCATCACAATGTGCGTGCCATTTTCTCCCTGATGGTCAAAGTAGTTAAGCAGCTTTATCAGGTGGGCGTGGCCAGGGTGCTCTGGGTCCGTATGATTCAGCTTCGACAGCAGTTTAATCTCGTCAATCGCTGTCTCCCTGTAGTTCTTCGCACTCCGCACGATCTTCATTGCAACATGTGTGTTCGTCTCGTTGTCCTTGGCTAGCCACACGGTGGAAAAGTGGCCCCATCCAAGCTTTCGCACAAGCTTGTATCTTTTATCTTTATAGTACTCGCCAATATACGCAGGGTGATAGCCTCCGGGCAAGTAATCCTCCTTGTCCTCCTCGTTCTCAAGGCTCTCGCGGTTCTCACCTTCAGATTCGGAATCATAGTCAGAGTCAGAGTCAGAGTCGTCGTTTTCGCCATCGTCACCTTGTTTGGCAGTGCCTGGTCTTGTGCCCTTGGTGAGCTCAGCGTCCGCGACGTGAAGCAGTTTCTGGTCAACCTCCCTTAGGATCTCGTTGTCGCCAGCCGCGAGGTCAACGTCGCCCTTAGAGTTTTTGAGAGCCAGTGAGAGCTTCGACTCATTCAGCCCGGCCCCTGTGTCTATAGGAGGCAATTTTTTATTGAACTGGCTGCCGTTATCCATGCCTGTGCGCGTGTGTATGCAAATGAAGAGCTGTGTGAGCTGCGGAGCGCCAAAGTGGAATCTCGAGAGAAAGCGGCTGAGTGTGAAGAATGTCCGTATGGATGCCTGAGCGAAGGACGAAACAGAGCGCACAACAGGACAAAAATCAAACTATGCACAGCAGAGATAGTGCACGAGCGGTGGCTGCCCCGGCTATTAGATATACCCTTGGTGGTTAGAATGTGGTTTCTGGCAGACTGGAAAACAACTTTAAAACTAAAACACCCTCTGGTGCTCACCACATCGACGCTCCGTGGGAAAATGAGCCATACACACCCCGTGGCCCTTTCCGGACGACGTCATAAACGTCGCAAACTACAGAGGCTATTATTGCCATTCAGTATTTTTTTGTTTTCTGTGAATAATAATATGATTCTATCTGACACAACAAATAAACTAGACGGAAATATGGATAGTTAGAAAAGAAAAGGAAAAACAGCATATATCCTATATATCCTAGCTATTAGCAGTGGCCTTGCCTTTTTTTCACGACATCTAATCAAGCCCCGCGTCCATGTCGACATCACCGTCACCGTCCGCTTTGGTCTCTTGCTTTGGCTCCGGCGCTGTCTCTCTCGCCGCTCTCTCAGCAGCCAGCTTCTCAGCCATGGCAGCAGCCTGCTTGGCCTCCTGCTTGGATCTCAGAGACTGCTTCCTCTCCTCCTCCTTGGCGAGGTACCTGCCTCTGATGATGTTGCCGATAGACGCCAACTCCTCGTACTTGGCAATGTACTTGGCCTTAGAAGAGTCGTAACCGTCGTCGTACAACCAGTCCTCGGCTTTCAGCAGCATACCCTGCAGCTTCTCCTTCTCCTCGTCAGAGGCAAAGTCCTTGTACTGGTCCTCAAGCTTGCCTCTGAGCTCATATATGTACTCCTCGAGCGCATTCTTGCGGTCCTCGGTGTCGGCGACAAGCTTGTCCTCCATCACCAAAGAGTTCTCCTTCTCAAAGAACTCAGCGAGAACATTCTCTGGCAGGCTGTAACCGCTGCCGGTGATGGTAAGATCGTTCTTCTTAACGAGCTTCTTCACCTTTCTGTACTCTGGCTCGTCATCCTCCTTGGCCTCAGGGTTCTCAACAAGTTCCTCAATCTCCTTCTCCTCAACTACGTAGGCGGACTCAATGGTGTAGAAGCCAGATGGGTCGTTTCTGATCTTGAGTTTGCAAATCGCAGACTCCTCACCCTCGGACAGCTGAACGCCGCTGATCTTCCACTTAGCAATCAGAGGGTTGGTGCCTGCAGGGAGCTCGGCTGGGTTGCTGTATCTGGCCTCGATCTCAAAGTCCTTGGTGCGGTACAGAGTGATGAGCTTGGTGGCTGGGAACAAACCGCCTCTTGGGAAAACTTCCAGGTGGTCTGTGTCCTCGGCATCCTTTTGCCAGTAGTATGTGACGGAGAATGGGTTCACATCCTCAAACTTGAAAGGACGAACCCTGAGTGTAGGCGAGTGCATCGCGCAGATAAACGCGGCACCCTTGGCGATGGCCTCGTCCTGGTTCAAAGTGAAAGACAGTGGCTTGCCGAAAACTTCCGCAAGTTTGGCCTTGACAGAAGGAACACGGGTGCAGCCACCGATCACCTCGACAGAGTCAAGGTCCTCGGCCTTGACGCCGGCAGTGGCGAGCGCGGCATCGATTGGCTCGTGGAGACGCTCAAGCAAAGGCTGAACGAACTCCTCGAGCTCATCTCTGGTCAGAGAAGAGGAAACATCAACATCGTTCATGACCGACTCGATGTTGATAGGAGCATTCGAGTTAGCTGAGAGAACCTTCTTGAGCTTCTCGGCAGCAGCAAGAACTCTCGAGTACGCCTTGGCGTTCTGTCTGATGTCAATCTTGTACTTGCCCTTGAACTCATCGGCGAGGTGCTCGACAATAGCGCGGTCGAAATCTCTACCGCCAAAGTGCTTGTCCGAAGCAGAGCCAAGAATCTTGAGCTCACCCTTCTTCACGGCAGCAACGGCAACGGAGAACGACGAGTGACCAATGTCAACAAAGGCAATCTTCTTTGGCTCATCCTCTGGCAGATCGGTCTTAAAGACACCGTAGCCAACGGCGGCAGCAGTCACCTCGTTAACGATTCTGATTGGGTTCAAGCCGGCAATCTTGCAGGCGTCGGCAGCAGCACGTCTCTGCTGCTCGGTGTACCAAACAGGCACGGCTAAACATATGTCGGTGATCTTGCCCTTAGTCTCCTTTGCGGCGATATCTCTGATCTTTCCCAGGTACATAGCCACCAGCTGGGTGGATGTGAACTCTTGCTGGTTACCCTGGAATCTGACCTGGGTGGCTGACTGGCCATCCTTCTCGGTAAGCTGCGCTGTAAAATATTTCTTTTCAATCTCGTAGTCTGGAGAGTCTGGGTTCAAGCCAAGCACTCTCTTCAGGTTCTCGACGGTGTTCTTCAGGTTGGAGATCTGCTGGTTCTTACCGGACTCACCAATGGCTCTGCTCTTCTGTCCGAAACCAACAACCGATGGGGTGGCACGGTTGGACACCTCATTAACAACGACGTCAATACCTCTATTACGGGCAACACCGATAACGGTGCTGTTGTTTCCCAAATCAACGCCAAATGGAACACTCATGGTATTGCTATTAAAAGTGAAAATATGCAAATATTATGTGCACTTCAAGAAGAAAGTTGGAAACGTCAGCTGCTCGTGGTCCACGTTGAAGAAAAAAAATCTTCGATAACAAATGTGGCATTTTCTGGTTAAGGCACGACATTTCTGGAAAGTTCGAGATCTTCCCCGCGAGAGAGGGACTTGCGCCCGTTTCTACGAAGCATTGCGTATTGCTGTTTTCGATTTCTAGAAGCCTTCTCTAATAATAGTGCTCAAAGTCTGCCATCCAGGAGATTCGAGGAGCTCGTAGAATGCCTGTTGACTTGCACTGTCATCGTCGCCGCCCTTCGCCACACGAATCACGAGCCCCAGCTCCTTGTCACTCAGAATGCCCATGTCTGCCAAGTAGCACAGCAAGTGAAAGTCTAAGAGCTGCGTCTTGAGCGCAGACAAGTCACCGCTGTTCAGATTCAGGTGTGACCCGATACTCCCCAGATCCTGTGACTCGCCAACGTATGCTCTGTGCTCTATTGGGAACTTTTTAGTCGCTTTGAAGAAAGTACCCGAGGAGTCCTGTGGGAAACCATGCGTCAAAGACACGATCAGATACTCAACGGGAAAGCACGGTTTCGCGTTGTTCTTCACTGCAATACCGTACTCGTTAATCATCTTGTAGAATATCTCTGGCACATACCGGGTGTCGGTCTGATCGTTGATGAAGCAGAATGACGGGTGCGTCGAAGCGCTGATTAGGTCGGCCGTAACGAGCGCCTCGCCAGCCTGCGACACCTGATACGACGCGATGTCGATGCCACCTTCGGCGTTGCCGCCAATTACACACGTCACAAACTTTGAAGAGAACCGACCCGATGCAGACCACTTGGTGATGTTGGGTGTCTTCAGCTGCCACTTTGCGGCAAAAATCGCCTCCAGGGACGATAGGAAGAACGAGTCTTTGTGTCTCTTGCATATAACGGTTCCGTCTCCGTTGCCCGCATCAGTCAGGTCCGTAAAAATAGCGCCTATAGGGGCGAGGCCAAGTTCTGCCGCCAACTCGGTCACTTTCGCCTCATCCTCCCAGGCCTGCAATGTCAATCCATCCTCCTGGTCAAGCTGCGGTAGCTCATAAATGGCCTCTACTTTGGCCTTGATCCCAAGGGGCACCTTATCATAGACATCGTAGCTTCCAAACAGCAACCCAAACCGCTGCTTGCCAGATAATCTCCAGCTATTGATGAAGTCGTTGATCAGGTCACTGTTTGTAAACTCAACGTGATCAACCATTCTGAATCTCTGTTGCTGTAGAGTAATAGCGGACGGCTGGCACTTTGAGCAGATTCCCTTAGGCCAAGGCGCGTGTCCCGAAGGACAGTTCTTGTTGATCAAAAACGATTCCTCTTCCAACGGAGCCATATAGGACGAAGACGACTCCTTCTTGTTCTTCCCCGCGTTGACCTCATTGAGGTATGCATGGTATGAAATATGCTTGATGTTGTTCTCCTCCTGGTAGCCCTTGTCCCAGGGTGGCAATGGTGAACAGTACTCACACATGCCTTTCTCTGTATGTCTGCATAGGTTGGTCCTCTTCCTCGGGATGAGCCCTTCTTCCTTGTCTAAAAGGTCATCCACCGGGAGCTGTTTCACCCTCAGTGGCGCTGATGTCGAGGAGATTTGCACCGATGAGGACAAATACGGTGTGCTTGGTTTTCCTGGCGATTCCTGCGCCGGGCTATCGTAGCTGAGAAACAGCATGTCACCGTTTTTCAGGTTGAGTTGTGAGACAGTTTGGCCGGAGTAGGCAGAGAGCGGTTGGCCCTTTGCCTGTGGCTTGTCTGAAACGTGCAGCGATTCCTGGTCGATCTTCGGTAACTGGCTCACCACATCCTCAAGCACCTTGGTAAACTCGACGGATGTGTCGGCCACATTGATCCTGTACATGCCATCCTTTGATCTGAATCTGACAATCTATACGATGATGATGACGTTAGTAAAGTCCCATGCGCAACAGCCCAATGCAGCACGACAATCAGAGTAACACATACCATAATGCCCTAAATACAAGAACTAGGTATTCTATCTGTCAGAAAAGCGATCGAAGAGAAAAACTGAGAGCGCACAAAGTATACGCTCGATGACTATGCTATGTGTATCATTATCGCCTTCTGGGCCCAGTCCGCCACTGGGGATGGCGGGCGTGCGATTACCAAGAGCCTGACCGAGCTGCCTCTTTTATTTGCTTGGAACCCCAAGCCAGCAACAGAATCCTGGATTCTTCTTCCCTCTCACAACATAACACTGATTTGCAACAGTGACACAATAGAACTAGCATAGCATGATGATAACGAGCATATTTGTGCCGAGCATAAGGCCGATATTGCGGCAGACAGGTGGGCGCGGTGGTCTGCGGGCTTTCAGTGCGTGCACCAGAAACCTGAAAGCGGGAGATTATCAATACACATTTTACGATTGTAAGTATGAGCTACGCGAGCGGCCAGGTTCGGTCATGACTTTGAGATCACCTACTAACACAACTGAACCCAGTGCTTGCACGGTCGGAGGCCAAGGCCAAGTCCGACGAGGAGGTTGTCAAGACGCAGTCATTTACGTTTGATCCCTCACATGAAGTGAGAGACGTGGATCTGGATACAATTTTCGGGAGTGCCACGTCCAAGAACAAGTCGCTGAAATCGAGCCGGCGGGACGTGAGTTACCGGGGTATTTCCAGGATGGTTGCCGGTGTGAAAGTGCCGAAGCGGCCTATAGAGCCCGACAACTGCTGCATGAGCGGTTGCATCAACTGCGTGTGGGAACTGTACGGGGAGGATGTCGAGGAGTGGAAGCAGATCACCAAGCAGGCCGTTGAGGCGCTGTCGAAGCAAGGCGACGACGTGAAGGAGAAATGGCCCGTTGGATTCGACCCAGCGCCCTCATATCTCGACAAGAAATATGTGCCTGAGGAACTGCTCAATAACGAACAGCCGGAGAGGAAAAGATACGAGATGCCGCTTGGGCTCAAAGTGTTTGCGAACGTTGAGAAGCGGCTGAAGGAGAAGCGGTTAAGAGAGGGTAGGCAAACGCAGGAGACCCCACAACAGGAGAGGGATAGAGCCTCGGCGACATGAGGCTGCGCTTACGAAGTTGATAGATAGATTCACCAATAATTCAAAGTCATGATTCTTCATTGTATGTAAGTCAGTCGACGTCAACGTTGTTGGCCTTGAGGAAGGTCTTTGCCTCGTCAATTTCCTGGTGAAATCGTTAGTAAAAAAAAACAAGAAACAAGCGTCAAAGAATGCACCAAAGGGACTCACCACAAGCAGCTCCTGGTATTTGTCTTCCTTGTCCTTAAATGTCAGAACGCCCCAGCCAAGCGTGCCGAGTGCATATGCCCCAAAGGAGACAAGCGCCCACCAAGGTAACACAGGCAAGATTTCCTTATGGAACACTTCAGGTGTGGGGATGGCCTCGACAACGAGGGCAAAGTAAATAGAGCCCAGCGTGAACACCGCAAGCAACAGCTCCGTGAATCTCGACATTTTCCTGAACAGTATACGGCTATGTATTATGTCAAGGCGGATTGAAATCAGCTCTGTCGGGTTGGCTGTGTGAAATAAAAGTCAATGTTCAAACACGCCTGCGTAGAGAAACCTCTCCCGTGAGGCGCCTGAGTGTTCTTGATTCAACGTGTCGTTGTGATCCACGTCTGTGGCTGGCGTGCGCGGAACAACTATCTTTTTCTCGTGCACCATTTTTTACTCGCCTTTGCAGGGATTCGAAACAGAGGGCAGCTAGTCAGAAACGCCCAAGTGAGAATACCGAGTGGCGAAAGACTTCGCAGGATAATCATCTAGGCTGTCATCGTCTCAGAAAAGACAAAAAAATAGGTAAATCTCTTTGTAAAGCGTGTCATCCTTATGCAGGGGCCATGCTAATCTTCTCTGTATTGTTTCAATTTGACCAAATGTCCCGAAGGACCTCGGTTTTGATTTTCGTTCGTACTTACGCCACATTCGGTCGTGTACCGCACAGCTTCTTTGTGCCACTATTTTATAAGATCAGGACCAATTTTACAGTGCAAGCACCTCGTGAAAATAAATTAAGGTAAAGAGAGCAGAGAGGAAACCGTAGAACTACTATGGGGTTGTGTTCGTAAAAGAAAATTTAAGACACAAAGAGTAAAACGAAACAAAATAAAGAAAGATTTTTCCTTGCGCTTACAGCAAAGCAGCGAGCACCAGACCCACCAAACCACAAACACCTGAAAGAGGAACCTGGAAGCCAGCAGCGTCTCCCTTCGAGCTAGAGGATATCTTGCTGCTGCTTGATGTGGAAGAAGAAACGGCAACCGAAGAAACCGCCGCCTTCGTAGCCGAGGTGGGAATGTTCGATTGAGTGTTGATTTCATCATCCTTGGCAAAAGTAACAGTAGCGTCACTCACCTTCTTGTCGTCTGCATCCTTGATTGTGTACTTGGACGCCTTTGCCTTGACGTCAACGAGTTGCCCGCTGTTAGTCGCGTTGACGCCGTTCTTGATGAGAGCAGCAACACCGTCTGGCTGCTTTGGAAGAGAGAAGTCAGCGTCGAAATCAGAGTCGTACGCCTCGATCGACTTTGAGTCACATTTTGTAAGCTCTACGTCATCGAGATCGTCCTCGCCTATAACTGGAATCTTCGACTTGGCCACCTGCTTGTCAAAGTTGTTGAGATCGTCCAAGTAGGTCAGAGTTCCACTGTCACTCACGTCGACAAGCCCGTAGTTGCTCGTCTCCTGGGAATACTCATACACGAGACCACCACTAAAAGTGTTTTGCAAACCGTCAAACAGACCCTCGCTGATCTCAGTAAACGTTCTGGGCGAGTTGGTGTTGCAGCCATACTCCGAGAAGAACACCGGGATGCTCGTGTTTGCAAACGTACTGTTCAGCGCACCATACCCGGATGACTGCCAGTCAGAAACGCCAG
Organism: Kuraishia cidri; assembly: GCA_030557465.1. NCBI lineage: Eukaryota > Fungi > Ascomycota > Pichiomycetes > Pichiales > Pichiaceae > Kuraishia > Kuraishia cidri. The sequence continues at coordinate 77,674 of JAKTPE010000010.1, forward strand.
AGCACCACTCGTACGAGTTGAGCCCAAAGAAATCCGCTTTTGAATCGTCATCTTCGTCGCCGTCAATGTTGCACTGTAAATATGACCATGTCACAACACGCAAAGTAAGATCATCGGCGGCGGAATATCCAACGGGGATCGTTCTGTTTGCCTGTGCTTTAATGTACTGCTTCAAGTCTCTCTGCACGGCTCTGATGTACTTGGGGTCGAGGCCCGCAGACGTGGCGTCGTTGATGATTTCGTTACCACTGAAAAACCCAAGCACGTTGGGGAAATTCTTGAACGCCTCAACCATCTTGAACACTCTGGTGAGGTACCACGAGTTGTACGAGGAGCTGGGGTCATCTCTCGCGAGCGACTCTCCTGATAGCGGCGAGTTCACATCCAGGATAACATAGATGCCAGCATCGTTAAAGATGGACATGCACTCGTCGTGGTTAATGTCCGGGTTGACGGTGTAGATTCTGATCGTGTTGATGTTGTGACTCTGCAGGACATACGCGTCTCTGTAGCAGGCATCTACATCAGACAGGACATCACCGCTGAGCGATCCGGTATAGTCAGACGAACCACCGACCTGGTAGTCAACACCGTTGATGAAAAACACCTCGCCCTCGGCGGTTGCGTCGGTGGACGGCTTGATGAAGCGCTTGCCGCTAATTTCAATTGGGATCAAAGCGCTGACGAGCGAAGCAGCGCTCGCCATTCCTAGAAGAATGGAATTCTTCTTCATGGTTCAGGTGGAGTAAAGGGGGTAGTAGTAACGAGGGAAAGAGATCAAGCGAATGAAAAAAACTTTTTTTATTGTTGCAGGGTTCAGCGTGAAAAAGCAAATAACACCAGCCGAAAAAAAGCAAAGCAGATATGACAAAACGAGAGACTGTGGGGTGAGTGTATAGTGCTGCTTGGCAGAAGATACAATAAAACACGCTCGAGTATATTGTGGAGAGGGCTTTTGCGCGAGGGTCAACAATGAGAAAACAAAAACAAGCGAGACGAAGGTCGTGTCGCGGCTCAATCGAGAACGACCGCGTCGGACGCGTTTTGAGCCCGGTCGCCGTCCCAGACGCGCGGCGACCACCGGCTCGGGCTCTGGACCGTTTGGGGACCGGTCAGAGGTATCAGCTCGGGGCAGTTTTTGCGCACGCTGCTGATCTCCTCGGACATCCATTTGCGCAGGGGCGAGCACTCCTCGCGTGAGAACGGCGACACCGTGATATCGCTGCGGAGCTCGGCCATTTTCCCTCTCTTGAGTTGTATACGCGTCATCACCTCGTGTCTTATCAAGTAGAGTTTTTTCACCTGTGTCGACTGGCCCAGGCTGCCTGTGCTTGGCAGATCACTCGAATCGACATAGTCTATCTCAGTGTCTATCCTCACTCTCTCGAATTCCGGTATGGCGCCATTTTTCTTCTTTGTGTCTCTTCTGTCGGCTCGGCTCGGGTCGTAAACCAGCGGCACTTTGATGTTGAATCCGCTGAGCGGCACCGTTTGGTTGTTGAATGTGCTAGTGTGGCTCGCGACCGTTCGCACGATCGGATTGATGCCATTCTTTGGAAACTCGTAGATCTCGTTCAACGACACCTGCAGGCTCTCGATCTGCGCGTTCTGCTCCAGTCCGGCGCTCGTGATTTCCGGCGCGATGGTGTAGTCTATGGGTAAGGTTTCTCCCGGGCCAATGCAGGACGTGGGGTAGTCGACCCTCACGGCCAGTCCGTTGCGGTTATAATTGTGTCGCGCGCCCTTGGGTGGGTTGAACTTCGAAAACGTCGGGAGCGTTCTGTACGTGACAACCGGTATGACGCAGGCCGTCTCGCCAACGGCTGCGGGAAGCCCGTCAAACTCGTATGCGCAGTTTATCGTCATGACGTTCACCGTGGTTACCATGCCCTGTCGCTTCTCGAAGCTCAGCGGCTGTATCCTCATCGTCGGGTCTATGTCATCGGGGAGTAGAAACATGAACGGTATGTCCATTCCGAGGATTGGCCTGTTGTGCCCTGCTGGCGGACGATACACATAGCCTTTGCCAGCGTCGAACTTCTCTGTGGCCCTATCAACAAATGAGTCAGTTTTGTGGTTCATTGCCTTTATGAGGTTGGTTAAAGTACTCACCTGTTTCCCTTGCCTAGTTTCATAGCGGCAGGGGTCGAGACCGATTGGTTCGTTGACAAGAGCACTGCCACGTCGCCGAGTACAAATGGGGTTATACCATTTTTTGTGCGTATCTCTATCACACCTTCAATGCGGGGCTGAGGCAAATGTTAGCAATTTATGGGGTTTTCTCAATCGTAGAAGACATTTAAATGCGGCGTACCTTCGTGGCGGGGACCCCAGGGACCCCGAATACATGTCCAGCGTTGGATGATCTGAGGGTTATGGATATCGGTTCTGTCGATTGCGCAGTCATGCTGTTCAGGAAATACGAGTCCGCTGAGAAAGCAGAAACGAAAAAGCTGGATGCAAAATAGGGTGTCTGAGATGATAAAGGAAACGTTGGTGAGGATGAAGAAAGGCCCTTGCAGAGTGTGTGGCCAGCCCGCCGTGTGAGAATCATCGGTCGAAGATCACATCTGCACAGCCTCAAAGACACATTCCGGGATATAAATATAGAATCCGTCAAGAATGATTATTGCCGTAACTTCAGAAAACCCCCTATGGAGTTTCTGCTTCTATTTATCTTCGTAATTAATTCATAGACCCTCCTTTAGTGTCATTCCAAGCATGCGTAGAACCCCTTGTAGGCACTATCCAGATCAAACAGCAGAGTCTTTGAGTCGTCCTCCGTCAAGCTCTCATTGATGCCCAAGTTATTCAGCTTGATCAACCAGCTAATCAGCTTCGACCTCCCCTCAAAATCCTTATTGTTGAGCACCTTATTTATAGAAGTCATCAGATCAGAGAGCAACGGGTGCAGCTGATCCTTGGTCCGGTAGTTCAGCTTCACGGCATCCATCGCCGTGATGAAACTGCCCGTCGCCTCCGCCACGGCCCGCGTGGATGTGTTCCCCTGCAAGCCAGGGTACATCGCGTTGGACGCACTCGCCGCCGCGTTCATCATCTCCGTCTTGCGCGACGGCGACACCGAGCCGCTGTTCTGGCCCGTCGACTGGTTGATCAGGTGCGACGTCGAGATCGAGTGTTCGACGGTGGCGGGGATGCCTATCTCGATGCGGCGCTGGGCAAGCGGGCAGTCGATGGCGTACTTGGCGCAGAACGCATCGAGCGAGGAAAACTCGCCCCGGATGTCGTCGTTCTTCAAGATCACGTTGTACTGGTTGAGCAGCCGCGTCGCTGTGATCGTGTAGTCGTCGACTTCGCGGCGCAGCGTGTCCTTGATGAACGCCTTCTCGAGGCAGTTCAGAGCGATGACTATCGAGTACAGCTCAGCGAGGGATTCGTACTGGTCCCGCTGCTTGTTCGAGGTGTACAGCGGTATCTCGTGGTCCAGGGACTGTTTCGATGCATTGATCAGGTTTATCGATATGGAGCGTGAGTTGGACTGTGCGGGGGCATACGCCGGCACAGATTGCATGATGATGATGATGATGATACTGATAATGAGTGCGTGTCGTTCTCGTGGTCTTGTCCCTCTCTATCTCCATCTCCATCTCCATCTCTCCTCCTGTAATGATGACGCACGACCATAAACCCCAGGCAAACCACGTGATCATTTTTCAAGTTCCCACACGACCAAAATGAAAACAGCCCCCAATCTCCCAAACAGGCCCCGTGCAGATCAAAAATACAAAGTGGCCGTTTCAAAGAGAAACCCAAAGGAGCATGCGACTACCCTGCTTCTTATTGGCTATGGCACGAAGTAGGAACGCATACCCATGTCGACATCGCTCGATGTCGCAGTGCGCCTGAGCTGATGGCATGATTTCTATTGTCTTGAATTTTAATCACTTTTTTTTGTCTCACCTTCTGTGTGTTTGTCCGTCTATACGCTATAAACACCCATCCTCGGTCGAGACAGCCGCCCGGGCGTGGAAAACAAAGTTTCGCAGGAGTCGTGTCTCGCGCATTAAATCTCTCAGGCAACCGGCGATCCAGAAAAGTCAAAAAAGCGCGACTCGGTTTGCGTTCCTGACAGGCACAATACAGGTTGCGCGTTGGATTTGTTTTATATGTGATTGTCTGTCGATCTTCTAGGGGCGGTAGGGTATATTTAGATACAGTAGTTTTTTTTAGCATTTGCCGTGCAGTCCTTTACTTGTTCTATTCATTAGAAACAGGCTTCCTGCCCAATGTGGAAACCTTCCAAGGAGAGAGTTGGAAACGCGGTCGTGGAATGCTACAAGCCAAGCCGCGTTACACTCCGGCACAAGGTGTAAACAAACAAAGAACAGCACAGGACGGCAAACAACTGCGCCTACGTCTACAACTGAGATCACTATTGTGTGTTAGTTATATTGAATCCATATTTTTCTGTATTGTGACTGATAATTAGTTTTGCGAGCCTGTCTACCGCGACACGACACAAATCTGTGTTTAACGAGAAGTAAAATATATTTCATAAACGAGCAAAATCAATAAATATCAAAATGTAACTAGCAGTAGAGAAAAGAAAAGCAAACGTAGAAACTGCATCACTCAGCCATAAGCAGGGGAATAATTCACCGAATCTCTCGCAACTTCTGAGAAAGTCTCCACTCCATGCCTTGTGTAGTTCCACCGTCCAAGGTTCCAGAAGCGAAACTCTTTTTTTGTACTGACGGTAACCAACTCAAATACTTTCTCCTTTTTTTTTATGAATCCATCCAGGGTGATCCGTCTAGATGCTCGCGGTTCCACCGGTCTTGCTCAACCACTCGCTAACGGTATCGGAATCGAGAGAAGAGTCAAAGTCGGTGTCGTCGTCAAGCACAACAATGTGCACCTCGCCATCTTGGAAGATAACCGCAGCCTTCATCGACGAATCGGTAGGTCTGTCAAAGTAGTCGGATGAACCACCGCCGCCCGAGGACGAACCGTTGTCGCCCTGGCCATCGTGTAGGTGGGAAATCAACTTGTCTGATCCAGACGAAAGAATCTCAAACAGGTCGAGCTCACCACAGCCAGTTCCCCAGCACGAGCACGACGAGTCGCCGTACTGCAGCGTACGTGGGATCTTGGAGTTGAGCATCCAGATAGCTGGCATGTCGTAGTTTGTCGAAGCGTCATCGGACGAGGAGGCAGAAGGCATGGTGAACTCAAACACAAACAGCTTGGTGGCACCGCCAAATCCGTGGTATGCTGGAATGTCATCGCGGTAGTAGCCACAGTCGCCGTCGGAAGAGTCGGAACACTTGGACCCGGAAAAGATCATGTACTCCACGTCGGAGTCAACCGTGACTGAGTTAAGCGCCTGCGCTGAAGACGCAGAGTCGACACCGTTGGACGCACAGTACGAGATGGAGTTACCGAAGCACGAAGACCACGTTCCGGAACCGGACTCGCCGCCGAGCGTGTTCATGAATGTCACGTTCGTCGTTGAGCCTGGCTCAAAGTAGGAAACTCTCTCCCAGCCGCCAGAAACAGAGGTGGCGGTGGAGGCGGCGGCGGAGCTCGAGGAAGTGGAGCTCTCGTCGTCGTCTTCGCTGGAGGACGAGCTCGACGAAGCGCTCGCAGAGCTGGCGGTGCTCGTTGGGACAGAGCCAGACGAGAGAGTCTGTGTGTCGGCGATGACAACCGAGGTGGAGGCACCAAGGTTATTGGCGGCCTGTGGGGCGGTGTTCGAAGAAACAGCCTTGGTCTGGGTGACGGTGTTACCGTCCTGGTCGACAAACACGGTGGCCGTCACTTCGACAACCTGAACCGCTGGCGCTCTCTTGTGCATGTGGTGCACGTGCTTGGATGTTGTGCACTCTTCGTCATCGCGCTTGACCAACTTCTTCTTGGAGGAAGAGGAAGAGCCCGAAGGGTAGTAGACACCAAACTGTGCGAGCTTGATTGGACCTCTGAAGTGCACCGTCAGCTCCTCGTCGAGAGGAGACATCGTGCCTGAAAAATCGACGGATTTCTGGGTACACTTACAGGAATCCTCGTCCATGTTCGTGACATCAGAGTATGAACCAGAGTAACCGATACCCGTGTACACCACCGCTGAGACAGAGTCACAGTAGTAGTTGCCGGAGATGTAGGAGCACGAGGAGGCGGCGGCTGTTTGCAAACCAGCCACCACGGCCAGAAGAGTTGGTGTTGAGAATCTCATACTTTGTTCGCTTGTTCTTGTTGTTTCTCTTTGATCGAGAGATATGTGTGATGTGTTGTCGAGTCGATCTGGGACCTGTTGATGTAAAAAAAATTTGAACGCTGTTTCAAAGGAATGACCAAGGGTAGGAGGCAAGCGAAAGGGATGCTTTGTTGACGCTTTATTTGCCAGAAACGCGGTTTAACGAGGTACAACAGAAAGGATATCTGAAGGGAAAGGAGAGTGAGGAAGTTGGATGAAAAGGAAGAAGGACCACAACGATAGAAATATAATCGAGAAAGAGAAAGAAAGGAAGGAGGAGGAGGAGGAGGAGGAAAAAAAGGAAATTTAGAAAGGGTGGTATCAAAGAGGGCTGGAGATGTTTGGGATCTGTCGTGGAGGGCGGGAGAGCTGCGTGGGCGGGCGGCTGGTGCGCGCTGCAGCTGCGCGCGCGCCGCATCTGTCGCCCGGCGTCTGTTTGTGTGTTTGGCTTTTGCCGCTTCGGGCCAGACAGCCCCCGTTGCGCCGCTTCGGGCGGATCTGCGGTGACATAATCACCGCAGGTGATTAACGGTGTACGGGGGGTTTTTGGTTGTTATGCCAGCTAGTCATCAGGGTATGGTATATATATCCTATGCTGCATCATCCTCTTGGGCTTGTGTAGAACAGAGGGGGTTCCTCGAAGCCGTATGTTGTCTAGGATGGGTTCGGCGTAGGTCTGTGTTTGTTGCACACGCCAAGCCACTACAGCTAATTTCCCGTGCTGTGTACGGGCCACCATTAGCAAATCACAAGGCTTAGGCTATGGGCAAATCGCCGCATATTCTTGCTCGACGAAAAACTCACAAAAGATCGAGGCCTCTTCATTCTAGGACAAGGCACTCAGGCTAGCGAGTTATTACAGGGCACAACAAGAAGGAAAAAAAACCGTTTTACCGCATTCGGCAAATACCGTCTACAGAATGATGTAATTTTGTCGTGTGTGCGTGCTAATATGCAGGTGCGTCGACTAACGACGGACGCGGCACATTGGTCGACTGGCAGTCTCTCGATCACTTTTTTTTCCACAAGTGGGCCAGGCCCGTTAATATGCACGAAAGCAGCTGTAATTACACGCTTCGTGGATGTGCGCATGATGGGACTCTTGTCTGGTGCTCACCATGATGCAGCAGTAAACGGTCAGATCAGAAACGGGGAGAAAAAGAAAGAAGTGTATTAACACACACAGTGAGAAAAAAAAAGAACTCCCAAAGCTTTGACGATATATATGCCGTGCAGGCAAAAGTAGGTATGCAACTCCTCGCTAACACCTTAATGTTGGTGCTTGAGCGAGGTGGTACAAAGTGAGAGCCAACCTCGAGCGTTTTTCAAAACGCAGACTTTTGCACGTGAACATGAACAGGGCGCTTGTTCCGGGGTAGTTGAGTATATTCTGTCCTGCACTCGCTAAAAATCCGGCGTTTTCAAAGGGTGCTCTGGGCCGCATGTGGATGCTTCTGCGAGGAGTTTATCTCGAGAAGAGTGTGCCTTGTCCCGGTTGCGATTAGAAAAGGTACCTCTTAGCGATAACTGTTAAATCGAAGAATCGGCCGCGCACACTTTTGTTTAATCTGGTTCAACTGTTGAGCTCAGCAAATGGAGAGCCGATCGACTACTGTAGAATGCACTACGACGTTTTCAACACGAATTAACCTGCAAAACGCAAGTCTGGTCCTACCTCGCTCGCCACCAGCATTAGGACTTCTAAGAAAAACCAGTGAGTGAGAATCCTCTGTTTATATTGGGCACCCAAATCATCCACTTGGACAAATCTAAAGTAGACGGATGGAAAGAGCTTTTCACATGCGTTGCGTTGCTGATAAACAGCTCCAGGTCCAGTGGGTACGGCCACCTGATGAGAACATTGCGAAAAACGAAATATAGGTCAAGGAACATACTCTTGGTTGCGGATCAGTCACACTATGTCCGCGTCCTCCATGCCACCCGAGTACATCCGTGTAGATCTGCGGACTCTCTCGGAGTAGCACACACCCCAGACGCGGCAGCGTGTGTAAGCAACGACGTGGCTGAAGTCCGCTGAGAGGCGCTACGAGGCGCGCCCATTAATAACAAGCAAACGCTCCAGACCGAACCCTGCCTTCCCGAAGGGCGCAATGTATAACGGCGCAGACCTACACCGAGCCGCTGCGCCACCCCGCGCCACACACCGCCACAGAAAGCGCGAAAAGTAAGTGCGAGCGCCAGAACAATAGCCAACAAACCCGGACAAATACTGCCGCTTCGGGCACTTACAGCCGGCCGCTGGGCGGACGCACTGGGTTTAGGACTAATCCCGCCATATCGGGCAGTTAACTCCCTTGACAGCTCTCGAAGTTTCTGCGAGCGGTACCCGGGGTCCTACCGACCGTTGGAGCCGACTATGGGCGCCATACTGGGCTTGGGAGACTTGCAAGGGTGGGTGGCGTTCAATATACGAGCGCACAGCGGTGTATATATGCTCGTTCTCTCGGGCTTAAGGGTCAGTGGGCCCCAGAGCGGTTGTAGTTGGCGCGAAGGTTGGACCGCTTCCCGGATTTATGGGCCGTCCTCGCCGCAGCCGCGCCATCGCAGCTGAGTAAGCCGCAATGCTCTTGACTAAACTGACTAACATGTTGTTCTGTATCTGGAAGCATATATTTAGTATTTGATGCCTCCTGTCTCCTGCGTTTTTGGTTAAGCATCCTCTGAGAAAGGCTTCCGACACACCCGCCCGCCCCCAGACACACTCTCATCTTCAAAGCAAACAACTTTCTTCAACGTCGGCGTTTAGAGAGACGGGAAAATGTCGGACGTTAATACATCATCTACTGATCGTAACGCCAAGAGCGGCGAGGAGTCCCAAGGCTCTGTTCAGTCGTTCCATGGCTCTGAAGCTGAAGATGCGGGGAGATTGCAACTCTTTAGAAGTGTCTCGCACTCGGTTCAGGCAAACGCTGACGAGAATGTCCTCACCCGGCTGTCGACCTTATCGAAGACCGTCTCGCACCTGAGCGCTCAGCAAATGAAAGAGTTTGTAATTGATAAGGAAGATTTTGACCTGAAGCGCGTTCTCAGATACCTCGTTGCCAAATCTCATGAGCAGGGAATTCACTCCAAAGACACCGGTGTCGAATTCGAAGGCGTAACTGTTACCGGAAAGGGCTCGTCGGCTTCCGTTGTTAAGACAGTTGGCGACGTCTTCGGTGGGCCCGTCCTGGCCATTAAAGACCGCCTATCACGCAAGCCGAAGGTTAATCTGTCAACAAGCGGCGAGAGAAACCTCGTACAGAATGTCACCGGATTTGTTGAACCTGGTGAGATGTGCTTGGTCTTGGGCAGACCAGGCGCTGGTTGTTCTACTTTTCTTAAAACCATAGCCGGAGAAACCGAGGGATATACCGGAGTGCACGGCAACATCACATACAACAATATTGCACAAGATGAGATGCTAAAAAAGTTCAAGAACGAAGTTGTCTATAATCCGGAATTGGATGTGCATTTCCCCCACCTGACGGTGGACCAGACTTTGCGGTTCGCCATTGCATGCCGTACGCCTTCGGCCAGAGTGAATGGTGTTTCGAGGACTGAATACATCAGGACCATCAGAGACCTGTGGGCCACCGTGTTTGGTCTCACGCACACATACAACACTAAAGTGGGTAACGACTTTGTCCGTGGTGTCTCGGGAGGTGAGAGAAAGAGAGTGAGTATTGCTGAGGCAATGGTTACCAGAGCATCCGTGTTTTGCTTTGACAATGCCACCAGGGGTTTGGATGCCTCGACTGCTCTCGAGTATGCTCAATCGCTCAGAGCTTCTACCAACATCACCAAGTGCTCCTCGTTTGTGACTATTTACCAGGCTGGTGAAAACATTTACGAGGCATTTGACAAAGTTACCATTCTGTACCACGGTCGCCAGATTTACTTTGGCCCAACGAACAAGGCCAAGAAGTATTTCCAGGACATGGGCTTCATTGCTCCTGACCGTCAGTCCACTGCCGAGTTCTTGACAGCCATTACTGACCCAATTGGCCGCTTTGCCAAGCCGGGCTACGAGAACAAGGTTCCCCGCACAGCTAGTCAGTTTGAGTCGTTCTGGTTGAACTCTCCAGAGTACCAGGAGCTGCTTACACAGCTGAGAGCTAGAAGAGAAGCTGCTTCCGCTGAAGAGACTTTGCAGAACTTTTCCCAGTCGAACGCTCAGGAGAAGATGAGGTACCAGCGCGTGACCTCTAGATACACCGTCAACTACTTTGAGCAACTCAAGCTCTGTACGGTGAGAGGTGTGAACAAGATTGCTGGTGACAAGGCATACACCATCACGAACGTATCGGCCGGTATTATCCAGGCGCTGATTGTTGGCTCGCTTTACTGGAGCACTCCGGATACGACTGCTGGTGCTTTTGGAAGAGGTGGTGTTGTCTTCTTCTCCGTGCTGTACTTCTGTATCATGGCTCTGGCTGAGATTGCCGCTGTTTTCGCCGACAAGCCAATTCTGAACAAGCAGAGAGGATACTCGTTCTACCATCCGTCTGCCGAGCTTCTTTCCAACACGCTAACGAACCTGCCCGTGAAGTTCGTCACCGTGGTTTGCTTTGCCATTATTGTGTATTTCCTGGCCAACCTCAAAGTTGACGCTGGTGCGTTCTTCACGTATGTCCTTTTCATCAATCTCGTGGTGATCACTATTGGCGCAATGTTCCAGATGTTTGCATCTGCGTCGCCAAGTTTGTCTGCTGCGAACGGTATCACTGGTTTGCTCATGATGGCGTGCATCGTGTACTCTTCGTACCTGATTCAGCGCCCTTCGATGGTTCCTTGGTTCAAGTGGTTTTCGTACATGAACCCGGTACTGTACAGTTTCGAAGCTATGATCACTACCGAGTTCCACGGCCGTCACATGGAGTGCGGGCCAAACAGCTTGGTTCCTCGTGGGCCCGGATACTCTGACGTGACGACCGCCAACCAAGTTTGTGCGTTCGTCGCGAGCAACGGCAGCACGATTGTGGACGGAGACTACTACATCTCGTCGGCCTACCAGTACTCGTTCAGCCACGTTTGGAGAAACTTTGGAATCATGATTTTGTTTTTCATTGCGTTCCTCACGATCAATGCCATCCAGATGGAGGTTTACAACCCCACCGTTTCGACCGGTGACCACCTCGTGTTCATCAGGGGCGGCCATATCCCTGAATCGATTGCTGATGAGGCTCCAGAGGATGACGAGAAGGGGCCTGTCGACTCCTCTGAGGAGGTGAAGTCGGCGGACCACGAGGTTGACGACCAGAGAGCTGCAGTTGAGGCTGCTGCGCGCAGTCTCGGCTCTGACGAGACGTTTATGTGGCAGAACGTTGACTACGTTATTCCATACAAGGGCAGCACGAGGAAGCTTTTGGACGATGTCCAGGGTTACGTTAAGCCGGGCACGTTGACTGCGCTGATGGGTGAGTCTGGTGCTGGTAAGACCACGTTGCTCAACACACTGTCGCAGCGTATCGACATGGGTGTCATTACTGGTGACATGCTCGTGAACGGTAAGCCAGTGACGCACTCGTTCAAGAGAAGAACAGGGTATGTCCAGCAGCAGGACGTCCACATTGCCGAGCTGACCGTGAGGGAGTCCCTGAGATTTGCCGCCAGATTGAGAAGACCACTATCTGTTCCTGACTCTGAGAAGCTGGAATATGTTGAGAAAGTTATGGAAATTCTGCAGATGCATGACTATGCCGATGCAATTGCTGGTGAGCCCGGGTATGGTCTGAACGTTGAACAGAGAAAGAAGCTGTCGATCGCGACGGAGCTCGTCGCGAAGCCTTCGCTGCTGCTGTTCTTGGATGAGCCAACTTCTGGCTTGGATTCGCAGTCCGCATGGGCCATTGTTCAGGTGATGAGGGAGCTGGCAAACGCGGGGCAGGCCATCCTGTGCACGATCCACCAACCTTCAGCCACGCTGTTTGAAGCCTTTGACAGAATTCTTCTGTTGAGAAAGGGCGGACAGACGGTGTATTTCGGAGACATTGGCGAGAACTCGTCCACCATCGTGAACTACTTTGAGAGAAATGGCGCGAGGAAGTGCAGCAAGACGGAGAACCCGGCCGAGTACATTCTGGAGGCTATTGGTGCCGGTGCCACGGCATCAGTTCATGAGAACTGGTATGACAAGTGGACGGCGAGCGAGGAGTTTGCGAGCACAACGAGGGAGATTGAGCAGCTGATTGCTGATACCAAGGGCAAGCCGGACAACTCGACCGCTGAGGATGCGCGGACGTACGCCACTCCGTACCTCTACCAGTTCAAGCTTGTAACGACGAGAACGGCGATGCAGTTTTACCGTGACTTGGACTACGTCATGTCGAAGTTCATGCTGCTCACGGTTGCTGGTTTGATTGTTGGCTTCACGTTTTTCAACGTTAAGCACACGGTTATTGGGCTGCAGAATGTTCTGTTTGCATGTTTCATGGCTATCGTTGTGTCTGCTCCGCTCACTAATCAGATCCAAGGTAGAGCAATTGCGTCGAGAGAGCTGTTTGAAGTTAGAGAGTCCAAGTCGAACACGTTCCATTGGTCGAATCTGCTGCTTGCGCAGTTTTTGAACGAGATTCCATACTCGATTGTGTTCAGCACCATCTACTACATTGCATGGTACTTTCCGATCCAGCTGGACAACGAGGCAAGCAGGGCGGGTTCGTGGTGGTTGCACTATTCGATCTTTTTCCAGCTCTACTACGTTTCCCTGGCTCTGTGGGTGGTGTACATGGCTCCCGATCTTCCCTCAGCGAACGTGATTGTCTCGCTCTTTTTCAACTTCATCTTCTCGTTCTGTGGTGTCGTGCAGGTTCCATCGCTCATGCCAGGATTCTGGAAGTTTATGTGGCGTCTTTCCCCCTTCACGTACTTCATCGACTCATTTGTGTCGCTCTTGCTGCATGATCGCGAGGTTCACTGCTCAGCCAAGGAGCTGTCGTACCTTGTGCCTCCGGATGGAGAGACGTGTGGCACGTACCTCAAGACGTTCTTGGCGGGCAATGCAGGGTACGTTGAAAACCCTGACTCAACGACACTCTGCGGCGTGTGCCAGTACTCTATCGGTGACGACTACCTCAAGACCGTTGGCATGAGCTATACTCACCAGTGGAGGAACATTGGATTCTACTGCGTCTACGTGATCTTCAACGTGAGTGCTATGCTGGTCACTTACTACTTGTTCAGAGTGAGAGTTTACACTTCCTCACCTGCTGACTTCTTTGCGAAGTTCAAGAAGCAAAAGAAATGATCTTTTTGTTGTCCTGCTCTAAGTTGGGCAGTTCCATGATATCAAACTTAATATATACATAATCACATACCAAACACTTAATGTTCTTGTTTTATACAATAATCTTCTATATACTAATATTTCAAGGAAAAGCGTAGCACTGCTTTTCCAAAGCTACATGTAAATGGATGGCTATCGATGAGAATAGCTATCAGCATCAGGGTAAAAATATTTTGTGACAACCTCGAGGCCGTTTGTATGAGCTATATGCACCGGTGGATAAACGTTAGATTCTACTGGGTGCGCTCGATGTTTAATGTGAGAGCTATGTCGATCACCTATAATTTCTTTAGAGTAAGGACTTACACTTCCACGCCTGCAGATCTCCTTGCGAGATTCAAAGAGCAAAAAAGATGATTCTGCTGCTTTAAATCGAGCAGTTCATAACAAACTGATATATAGTCACATTTACATATCGCACCCTTAATGCTCCTGTCTTATAAAATAATTACTCAAAAACAATTGTCTCGAAAAAGAGAGCATTATTTTTTCTGAACCGACCTATAAATTTACAGCAATCGATGAGATTAATTTACTGTGCAGGATAAAAATTTCTATGGTGAAATAACTACTTGGTTTTTTACCTGTTTTATGGACGGAGCGAAATGTAACAAATACTTTATAAAAACAGCTCCAAACTGGGCATCTGAATATCTGTAAAGTTGATAGCTTAGTGGTGCGATGGGATTATAGCAATAGACAGGATATTACATGGTTAAAATAAAGCGGCGTGGCGCAGTGGAAGCGCGCAGGGCTCATAACCCTGATGTCGGTGGATCGAAACCACTCGCCGCTATTATTCTTTTTTTTTTGTTTTGTTGCTGAAATTCACAAAATTGATTTGTTTTTTCGATTATTGCAGGCAGAGGCAAAAGGAAACGTTGAATTTCATTCAAGCTATATACAATATTCATTTCTTGCGACTTTCTGCGGCCGCCTTTTCTATCACCTGAATGGTGTCCGCTTTCAGTTCTTCCTGAGCAGCTTGCAGAAGGGCAATGTCCTGCAGGTCTCCACCGCGAGCGTCCGCAACGATAAGTTTCGTCTTTTCAATCTTCTCAGCGAGGGACTTCAAAACCTCAGGATCAATGAACCTACCCCAGTCAGACAGCGCCTGCTCGGAATCAAAGCAAATGAGCTCGAGGTTATTCGCCTGCGTCAATACAGCCCTCTTTGCCTTGTCCTCTTCGCTGTGACCCTGCGACTCGGCAACCTTCTGGTTCACTTCTTCCTCAGACAGACCAGCAGAGTCAAACACCGTGATCGACGCAGCCTTGCCGCTATTCTCGTCGCGTGCGCTCACCTTGATTATCCCATCGGCGTCAATGTCGAAAGACACCTGGATCTGTGGCCCGCCCTTGGGCATCGGTGGGATCCCCGTCAGTTTGAATTTTCCAATAAGCTTGTTGTACAGAACGAGTGGCCGCTCGCCCTGGTATACGTTGATGTCGATCGAGCTCTGCCCGTCCACTGCCGTCGAGTACAGCTGCTCGATCTTGCACGGCACAGTGGTGTTCCGCGGGATGAGTGGCGAAAACATACCGCCGTAGGTCTCTATCCCGAGTGTGAGTGGCGTTACATCCAGGAGAAGCACGTCTCTTACACCACCGGACAGAACCGCGCCCTGAATCGCTGCGCCGAGAGCAACGGCCTCGTCTGGGTTGACTGCGGTGCTGGGAGGTTTGCCGAAGAAAACCTCAACCTCTTTCCTTATCTTTGGCATCCGCGTCATACCACCCACGAGAATGACTTCGTCAATGTCCTTTTTCGTCAGATCCGCGTCTTTCAGAGCCTTGCTAACGGGCTCGATTGTCCTCTGGATGAGGTGCAGCGTCATTGCGTCCAACTCGTCCTCCGTCAGCTCAAGCGAAATGTGCTCCGTCTTGTTGATGAAGGGGAGCTCGATCTTTGTTATCTTCACGTGAGAGAGATCAATCTTGGCCTTCTCCGCAGCTTGCCTGACTCTCTGAATGGCTCCGAGATCTCCAGCCAAGTTCGCCCCCGTCTTTTTTTCAAAGTCGTCCAGAATGTAGCGAACAAGCGTGTCATCAAAGTCTTCTCCACCCAGATGCGTGTCACCGTTCGTCGAGCGCACCTCGAAAACACCTTCTTCAATGTCCAGTAAAGAGATATCAAAGGTCCCTCCACCCAGATCGTAGACCGCAACGATCCCGTCGTTCTTCTGATTCAGCCCATAGGCAAGAGCCGCAGCTGTCGGTTCGTTTATCACTCTCATCACGTTCAGTCCCACGATTTCACCAGCACTCTTGGTGGCCTGGCGCTGAGAGTCGTTGAAGTATGCGGGCACCGTCACGACGGCATTGGTTATTTCGGTGCCGAGATTAGTCTCCGCTATTTTCTTCATCTCCTGCAGCACAAACCCACCAACCTGCGGAGGCGAGTACTTCGCTCCGCTCGATGTCTCAAGCCAAGCATCGCCATTTGTGTTTTCAACTATCCGGTATGGGAACATGCCTTTGTCGCTCTCAACCTCTGCGTACTTCCTTCCAATCAGCCGTTTCGTTGCGTAAAAAGTGTTCTCATGATTGATGATGGACTGGCGCTTTGCCTGACCACCCACGAGGATCTCTCCGGCTTTTGTGAAGGCAACAATCGAGGGTGTTGTTCTTTGTCCCTCAGAGTTCTCCAAGATCCTGGGCTCTTTGCCTTCCATCACCGCAACTGCGGAGTTCGTTGTGCCAAGGTCGATTCCTATTACATGGTTGTTTTTGGTCTGAGTAGAGGCAAGCCGCCGTGGGGCCAAACCTACCAGATTCGAAATGGGCCTCTTGCATAACTGGCGAAGCATTGTTTTGTTTACTTGCGAGGATGAGAGGTTACCAGTGGCCACAGAAAATTCAACCAGTTTGCTCCGGTTAAATCCACACAGATTCTTTGGCAGAACTGACAAAATATATGTCACGTGATACATATGCTCCGGCGTTATCGTGATTCACGTTTATCTCGGAACACTCTGAATATTGATATATAATACTTTCCGAGCTATGGTATAAGCTGTCTACAGATATCCAGCCGTGAAGATAAAGAGGGTTTCAGTTGCCCGTACATCTAGCTCTCACCTCTTCAATGCCTATGCCTCCTTGCGTCTCTGCCTCTGTCTCTGTCCCTCTCTCTTTCTCTGTCTCTATTCCTATCCCTATCACGCTCAGAGTCTCTGTCTCTCAATGACCTGTCATCTCTGCTGCTTCTATCCGGACGCTCTGGCGACTTTTTCAGCACAGTACACCTCCCGTGAGCCAGATCTCCAGAGTGTACAACGGCCAGCGTCTGAGGGTTGAACCGCACCTGGGCGATGGTCTGACCACCCTTGCAGTTCTTTATTTCTAGTATTTCTGCCCACTCCTTCACGTCGAAGAGCTTTGCCGGCTCGTCATACTCGTACGTGACCGAGATGACTGAGCCATCTGGCGAGATATCCAGAGAGCCGATGGGCTCGTCGACCGAGGATAACGTGGCAACACACGCCAGTGTTGCGGTGTCCCAGTATGAAACCACACCTTCGTTGGTGCCGACCAGGATAAACCGACCAAGCGGATCGTATCGCACTGTCGTTGCAGATGATTTGGCCCCGCGCAGCACTGCCAAGAGCTGAATCTCAGCAAGACCCGAGGCATACCGAGTAAATTTGTATATTGGAACGGCGCCAGTGTCCAAGGAAACGAGGAAAACATCAGACGTGTTCCCCCACGTGAAGTCGTAGATAAATTCTGACTGCCGAATTTGCACAATCCTCTCGAAATTCTTATGACAATTGAGAACGGAGATTACTCCGGCTCTATTCACCACCGCCACAAATCTTCCACACGGAGAGTAGTTGATCATAACATTGACGTCGTTGCTGTCGAGCCTAACGCTGTTAACCAGCTTGTAGTCGCGGTTGTTCTGCTGCAGCTCCCAAGTTTTGATCCATGAGTCCCTCCCAACGGTGGCAAAGCGCAGCTCGTGCGTCGGGTCCCAGCTTATGCTCTCAACCATCTTGTCATGGGCTCCAGAAATAACCAGCGGATCCGTCGGTTTTTCGTGCAGGAAACGCCAGACCCTCACGGATTTGTCCGTTTTGCTGTATGCAATCCGCGAGCCGTTGTTGTTCCACTGCAGAGCAACAACACGGGATGAACGCTCAGTCTCCTTGTCCGTCAAGGTGAAAGCACTCAGCCCCGAATAAAGGTCCTTTTTACTCGCCATCTTAGTTGTCCCGACGCCAAACGAGTTGACACACTCGAAGCGCATTCTGGCTCACGCTTCACCTTCTCGAGGATCTCGGTGGTTGGGACACTACAACTCTCGTCGCTGTTGAAGAGCAGTCCGCATACGTGTTATCTGATCCTGCTTTTTCCTTTCCCGCTCACTTCTTCATCTCACCTCCTTGGACTCACTGTATAATAATGGTACGTTGAATATACTGTATCCCAGATCATGGCGCCTTTTGACGAGGTTCGGCAGAGCCACGCCCTGCCAGCCCTATTTGTGTTCTGTTAATTCCATTTTGTGGAGAAGCCACATCTGAACAAGCCCACTAACTTGACACCAACAGGCTGTGCAAACTCCAAAGCAACGTGCTGCGAACCAAAGGTTTGCCAAAAAGCAGGAGAAGAAAATGGGCAAGGCAAAGCCTGTGACCGCGAAGGAGCCCCTTGCGATTTCGAGGACCTGGTTGAGTAAGTGTGACTTGTCCGGGCTTCATTTCCCGGCTTCACTTAACGATTTTGGATTGCTACTAACATGGTCTAGTCATTTTGGTATTCCTTGTCATCGGAGGTGGTGTGCTCGAGCTGGTGCGTCTCTTCTTCTGAGCACTTCCAGTCCGCTGAGTGATGCGAGTGGATTACGACTCAAGTATACTCAAAGCTCGCGAAAAGGTTAAGAATATTGTTTTGGAATAATGAAAAGTCTTGCGTTTGACAGAGTCAATGAAATAAGCCAATTATTTCGCTAGCTGATGGTGTGTACACTTCGGATCGACTAGCTTTGGCTGTCTCTACGGTGCGGATGGTTCACGAGATTGGGGATTTGAGCTTATAATGACTTCCTGACTCAGGTTTGTTCCGGAGCAAATGGACACATAATCATACATAAATATGTACAATTTATTATAACTTTTTCACCTGTTCAAGCTACCTCAGACATCAACAACTCGACAAGGAAAATAGTGCGCTACTCAAAAACTATGTGGCCAACCAAAATCGCCTGAACTGGGCCAAGTAATCGAACCCCTCGGGCAGTTTGCAGTTTGCAGAGTTCAGTTGGATTGCACAACCGCATACCTGTGTACATCAGCATTATTGACACAAGGCGATGCTGCAGGCACATAAGTACATTCGCCAGTGCGCGAAGTCTCCTGCGCGTGTTGCGTCCAGATATGTCTCCACGAACCCACTCCCAAGCGACGTGAATATCACAGCGGCAGGCAAGACTAAATTTGCCATTGGACAGGGCGGTCGTTCGTCGAGAACTGGCTATGTCGCGACTGTGTTTGGCGCTACTGGCTTTTTGGGCCGGATGCTTGTCTCAAAATTGGCGAAGCACGGCACGATCACTGTGTGCCCGTACAGAAACGAGACAGCCATGCGCCAGCTCAAGGTGAACGGTGACCTTGGCGTTGTCAACTTTATGGAGGTGGACATCAGAAACCTCAAGTCGATTGAGGATAGTGTTGCTCACTCCGATATCGTGTTCAATCTCATGGGTACCGAGCACGCGTCGAAAAACTTTACGATGGCTGATGTCAACATCGAGGCTACGCGCAGAATTGCACAGGCGTCCAAAGATGCTGGAGTCGCCAGGTTTATCCAGGTGTCTTCCTATAACGCCAACCCAGACTCCTCATCTGTGTTCTATGCGACCAAGGGAATAGGCGAGCAGATCGCTAGGGAGATCATTCCCTCAACCACGATAGTGAGGCCCTCGCCCATGTACGGCAGAAACTCTCCGTTTTTGAACCAGCTGCTGCCACTCAAAGTGTTTGGAGGTAACATTCTTTTCCAGAACGAGTCTTACCCAACCCATGTGCTGCAAGTGGCAGAGGCCCTCGAGAAGATTGGCTACGATGACTCGACAATGGGCTTGACGTATGACCTGCACGGGCCTGAGAGGTATTCGAAAGCGGAGCTGAGAGAGATGATCAAGCACATCATCCACATCGGGCAGAGCGGATATTATCCTGCCTCTGCTGGTTGGTATTTGCCCGCTCCGGAGTGGGCTGTATACGCTTTTGCTTATGTGAGACAGTTTCTTTCGTCGCAGACGAGAGTGAACACGGATCAGGTTAACAGGGTGCACATCCACCAGAAAATCGACCCCAGCGCAAAGACGTATGAGGACCTGGGTATTGTTCCCGATGAACTTGCAGACTTCCTCTACCGCTACGTTAAGCCTCATATTGTTGCGTCGTCTCAGTCGAAAAATCGTACCGTCTACTCCAGAGAAGACATCGAGAAGCTCAGAGACTATGTCAACACGCCAAAGAACACGTTCAACCTCCTGGACCTATAAGCATCATGCACTTAGACGTGGACAACATCTCCACAGCCAGCCTTTATCTAACTATTTATTAAATATTTATCTATTTATTCTAACCTTTCCAAGCCAAAATCACTCCGGACGAGATCCAAATTCGTCCAACCTCATCGCGCAGAGCTGCGCGAGCCGAAAAAACACACACAATCTCTCTGTCTCTCCCTCCGCTGCACGCAGTACAGGCGCTGAATTACATCATGAGCGGCACAGAGCCCCCGACAACGGCCAAGGTGCTGCTCCACACGTCGCGCGGTGCGATCGAGATTGAACTCTGGGCCAAGGAGACTCCAGCAACGAGCCGCAGTTTCCTCCAGGCATGTCTCGACGGGGCATACGCGGGGCGCGCGTTCTACCGCGTGCTCCACGGTATTTTGATCCAATGCAGCATCGCGCGGGCCACATCGCCACCGCTGAAGCACGAGTTTCACTCGAGGCTGCGGTTCAACCGGCGCGGGCTGCTTGGTGCTGCGGAGGCCAACGATGGCGAGTTCTTCGTTACGCTCGCCGCGACGCCGCAGTTGAACCGCCAGAACACGATGTTCGGGAAGGTGGTTGGCGAGGGTATCTATCGTGTGGCTGAGATTGGCGGGGCGGAAGTCGCCGAGGACGGCGAGTCTCCCGTGTACCCCGTCGTGGTTGAGCGGTGCGAGGTTGTGGTGCCGTATTTTGACGATTTGCGGCGGGGCGTCGTGCCCGAGGAAGGTGTAAAGGTGGTGGCGGCATCGTCTGTAGTGCCCAAGAAGGCCAAGAATGCTAGTCGGAAAGCCAAGGTGAAACTGAGCTATGGCGACGACGAGGAAGAGAATGGGGAGGGAGAAGAGGAGCAAGAGGAACTGGGCTTGGGCGCGAAGAGGAAAAACGGGCCAATTAAGATGAGGTCAGCACATGAGCTGCTGGGTGACAAGCGGCTCAAAAACAAAAAGGAATCTATACTTTCCGTGGTAGCGGAGATGACGGAAGTGCCGAAGCAGACAGACGCGGTACCGATCCGAAAAGAGGCCGAGTTGGTTCCACCACCTGCTCCGTCTCCGCCGCCACCGCAGGAAGAAAAAGAGCAGGATCTGTACAAGCAGGAGATAGCTGAACTACGAAAGTCCTTGAAGGGAAATGGTTCAGGACCTGCTACGAAGCCCGCTCAAGATCAGGGCAGTAAGTATGCGAGACAGAAGTATAAGCTGTCGAACAAGTCTGAGCGTGATATGCGGGAAATGCAAACGCTGGCTATGCTCGACAAGTTTAGGACCAAGCTCAAGTCTGTGGGAAAAGCCAGCACGCCGGCGTCTGCTTTGCCGGCAAGACCGTCGTGGCTGGATGAGGACGAAGATGAGGACGCGATAGATAATCTGTCGGAAGAGGAGGACGACAACCTTGGTTTTTTGACGCACAAGCTTGTGTTTGAAAAAGAGAGAGACTAAACTGAGCGAGAAAGTTTCTCTGCTGCATATTATTGATTTATGTTATGTAATACGCAGACATTTTGTATAATAGTGGCACGCAAACCAGATAAATCAAACGACCGGATACACATACAGAAGCTGTAGGAGTAAAGAAAAACAATGAAAAAACCCAGACACCAAAGGGCAAACCAAACAACAAAATGACAAAAAAGTAAAGAAAGAAAAAAAGTAAGCGAGTAACTATTCGACTGAATGATGGTAATCCATCGAGGCCGCCGTATTGCTCACATGGAGAAAACACAAACCAAAAATCAGAAAAAGCAAAACAAAAACCAAACAATCAAGCGTGCGACTCATCTCTAACCACATTGCACCATCCAGCAATATCTTCTCCCTTGCATCCACATTCTCTACTGACAAATTCGTCAACGTTGCAATCAGACAACCATGGGTGATTCGTCATACCACCTGCGTCGCATCGTTCGCGTGGCTCAAAGCGCAGCATACTGAGCAGAAACCCTGAGATTTGCTGCGCAACATCGTCGCTAATGTGGTACTTCTCAACGAGAACGTGGTCGAGCGTCCATATCTTGAGCTTGGATATTCTCCTCAGCGAAGTGCACGGCTTATCAAAAAACTCCTGAACGTACTTGCAACGCGTGAGGAAACCACGCGAAGGC
The DNA here is from genome assembly GCA_030557465.1 of Kuraishia cidri. Lineage (NCBI taxonomy): Eukaryota > Fungi > Ascomycota > Pichiomycetes > Pichiales > Pichiaceae > Kuraishia > Kuraishia cidri. The sequence goes on from JAKTPE010000010.1 coordinate 99,790, forward strand.
CACGTGTTGAGAACTTCAATCATTTGCGCCAGGTGGTCGTCATCCTTGTTGTAGGAGCCGCCGGATTTGGGCTCAAACAGGTAGTCGCCAGTGATGAGCTCAAAGATCAGACAGGCAGCTGACCACAAGTCCGTTGAGCAACCCCAGCGGCCACCTAAAATGACTTCTGGTGAGCGATACTGGCGCGTCTGAATGTCGTTTGTGTAGTGAAGGTTGTTCCAGCACGCATTACCAAGGTCTGCAATCTTGATTGAAATCAGACCCTCAAAGTCACCCTCCGAGGTTTCTGACGAGAAGGACTTCGTGGGCTCGTAATCACTTCCAGTGGACGAAGTCGTGGAGGCCCCCGCAATCGTGCGAATAGGAGTCACAGGAATTGCCGGCGCCGGCAAGTTTTCAAGGTTCAGAGTCGAAATACGCCTTGTAGCATGTAAGACATTGTGTTGCGATGTAGGTGCTGCGACTGTGTCGCTAGCATCAACGTAAATCTCGTCATCATCCACGTCCTCTTCCTCCTCAGGAATAGTCTCAGCCTCACTAACCAAAACCTTAGGTGATCCAGATATACTCGAATTCCCGTTGGATGCCACGTTAAACGATGCATGCATGGTCTTAGGGCTCATACCAAAAGTGGGAATAACACCGCCCTCAGCTCCAGTATTGGACTTGAGGGGTGACGTCACCACCGGAACAGAGCCCACATTCATGCTGCTGAGCGATACAGAGCTCGCAGCCGTGCTTCTGGCAGAGAACGAAAAGGATCTAAAAAAATTGTCAAAACTGCCCTGCGATGAAACAGATGTGAGTGGTTTAGAACAACGAATTGGTGAGCAGGGGACCTTCTTCGTATAGCTTCTCGATCGTGTAAAGCTTGAAGGTTTACGCAATGGTTGAGGCGGCTGAGGTTGGCTGTTCGCGCTTTGTGTACCAATATCCTTAATGCTGCTGGCGGTGCTGCTCGAAGTTGAGAAATTTCTTGGAACAGATGAATTCTGTCTCGTAAGTTTCTTCATCATCTTCTTGTCTCTTCTCTCCCGTTCTAATAGCCTGACCAGTTTTTCAACGTCGTGAATTTCCACCAACACATTTTCTGGCTTGAGATCGGTATGAATTAAACCACAGTCCCGGTGCAGGTAGTCCAAAGCCAACAACAGTTGCTTTGAGATCTGCTTCACCAAGGTGATTGGCAAACCTCCAAATGATTCCTTAAGAACAGCCAAGTCACTGAGCGTCTGGCACTCCGATATATCTGACATGGCACTGGAGGCATTGGATTGCTTTCTATGGTGGCTGATAACTTTCTCCGTTTTGGCTTTTTGAAAGCCCTTAAAGCGCACAAGTAGACTGAGCATGTTCTCTCCTAGAACCTCAAATACCATGCAAACGTGCTCTCCGTTGGGACCAGTATGAGTGAAATCATCCAAAAGTTGGACAACGTGTTTCTTTCCCGGATGAGACTCTGGCCCGGAACAAATTTTTTTCAAAATTTTAATCTCGTCCAGGGCAGCCTCTCTGTAGTTTACAGAAGACCGCACAACTTTGATAGCGACATGACGAGCGTGCAAAGAATCATAAGCCAGCCAAACGGTTGAAAAATGTCCCCAACCAAGCTTACGCACGATTGTGTACTGTTTCTGCTCGCCGTACTTCTCGCCAACATACGTAGGGTGGTAACCGCCACGGCAGTAATCACGGATATCTTCTTCACGCTTGGCGGTTTCCTCTTCGTCGCTATCTGAATCAGAAGATACGCTTTCCGAGTCCGCGGTAAACGCCATATCAGCAGATTGAGAATCTTCATTTTCACTGTTTGAACCACTTGCAGAAACGGTAAAGACAACAGGCTCATCAGACGAGTTGCTCACGTTTGTGATTGTCGGCACGTCAGACGAAGAACTATCAACCATTTTAACTGTGGGTGCTCCCTGTGACGAGGCATACGACGCCGGCCGTTCTTTGAGCACAGAGGAACTCTCTTTTTTCTGTGTTGGCACGCCATGGTTGGAAAACGACAGCGTTTGCTTCAGAGAAGAAGCGATGTTCGCCTTAAAGCTTTTTAAGGACTTTGACGAGCCGCCAGATGAGGAAATACTGCTCGTCGAGCTGTGTTTCCGCAAAGGGTGCGGGTTGCGAAGAGCACCAGAATCGCCATTCTGGAGGTTGAAGCTGTGGGAGAATCGTGGTGCCGAGCCAGGCTGCGACGTTAAAAGCGATTTGAGACCGCCACTGCTCGTTTCAGGGGCCGTGGTTGCACGAGGCGTCTCTGATTCCTTCTTTTGAACGGCCTGCTTGGCGTCTTCAGAGGGTACCGGCTTACTTGGAAACCCGTAGCCGTCATCCCTGAAGGGCGAGTGGTTGGTGCTGTTCGTGGATGACAAAAGCATTTTTGCTCTGTCACAAGGATGGGAAGGACAACGCGAGTTGGTGAGCGAAAAAGCCACCGTTGACGGGTTGTTTCAGTGAGCAGCGTTTGTTGAGCGAAATTAGTCAGATCAAGGGGATGATATTCTTGGACACTACCACCAGGGCACAGTCGTCAGCGCGCGTTAAAGGGGAAGTGAATAAAAGAAGGGGGCAAGGGAAGACACCAGTGAGAGTATGCGTGTGAGTATAATTATCCGTGGCCAGACGAAGGAGTGAAGGATACACAAGACCAGAGCAGAGAATAGGCGCTCTGTCTCTCTCCCCTGTCTTTCCCCTGTTCGACTTTCCTTCGTCTTCTTCGGCTTTGAGAGCTGTCGGGCGGCAGCCATCGCGCAACGTCCCAATCGGGGCACTCCGTGGCTGGGGGTGCGGGGGCGGTGCAACTGCAGTTTTTGCACGTTAAGCGGCCGCACCAGCCACGGCACGCAACGCCCAATGACGCCATTTGGCCGGGACAGGAAGGGGTTACCCGGTGCCGTTCCTCGAGGCACGTCGCTCTCGCTGACTCGCACAATAGCAGTGGGGAAAGGAAAATGGTCAGCGCAGTTGTGGCTTGCACCAGTGTGCTCGGGGCAACCTTGTAGCGATGTTACATCTGTGTGGCTCGTGCCTCGCATTCTCGCTCGCTCGGCGTATTCCGCAAGTCATAGAGCCTGTAGCAACGCGAGGATCCGGAGCGACTCAAGACGCATTTGCGAGTTCGGCTGGGCGGGTAATGATCTCAAAAGGTTCTCCCCTGCTGCCGGAATATGAGAGTGTCAAAAATTACCAAAAAAGCAGGTCCTGCCCGGATTCGAACCGGGGTTGTTTGGATCAGAACCAAACGTGATAACCAACTACACTACAGAACCTGTCATGACAAATTTTTTTGCAAGCTTTCTCAAGCCGAAAACATTAGGAGCTTTCTGCTCTCTTCAATGAACGGGTTTTTGGTCACCAAGCAACAATTATACGAGGAGAGTATACCACGTCACTCCATGTGAGATAGAGAGTCAACCACGAAGTAATATTCCAAATCTTTCAGGTGCATGGTCACTTCTGAGATCATACGTATACCTGTTTGAAAGAAGAGCGGCGAGTAGTCACCCATGATATTCAAAATCATGAGAGAAGCATATGGCTATAAACTGCATAATAGAGTTGAAAAAGAGACAGGAAGAGACAGGAAGAGACATGCATAACTATAGCTCTGAAAAAAGTGCTCAGTAGAAGCAAAAAAGAAGAGGTCCTGCCCGGATTCGAACCGGGGTTGTTTGGATCAGAACCAAACGTGATAACCAACTACACTACAGAACCCACTACATTTACGGAAAGCCTCAGATCCAACATGACGCCAGTAAGGCATCATGAAAATAATCAGCTAGCCTTGCGCGAACAACCAGGTGCTTTTGAGAAGCTTTCTTAAACCGAGTTTCCGGAGAGAAAGACAGGAGTCAGGTCTCATTGATTAACTGGAATCGTAAACGAGCGAGGCCTTGTGTGAAAAATTTCGCGTTGAGGTACACCCAGGGCGTGTGCTGTTTCAGCTATCAAAACCTGACCACGCATGAAGTAACAGTTTTACAGGCGGAATTGAATCGTGATGGTGTCAGTGTGGTGGCTCAAAAGCACGCATGTGATGGTCACTCCTCAAAAAGCTGCGTGTTACCAGAGACGAATTTCCATTGCGTAACCTATCATAGCAATCGATACATCATACACTTGCCAACTAGCTTGGGCGTGATCTCTCTCCAGGCCTATTATCAAATATCCGGAGGACCTGTATGACAAGAAATGGCTCGGATTATAGTTTGTTTCCCATGCTATCTGGTGTCTCGATGATTCTGTTGGGGCAGGTGGTCGTCGGAGAACGCCCAGCGGATCATTTCGTAGTCTACGATAAATTTTTTGTAAAAAACAATATTCATCATTCATTTACAGACAAATAAGCTAGCCATGTTGCCACACCATTGTATACCAACTCTGGGAGGTTTTACTCCTTTTTGTTTGGGTTAACAGAGTCAAAAACCTTCTGACTGGTGCTCTTGTCCTCTTTAGGCTGACCCTTCGAGGCCTGGTCGTCGTAGACGTCGGTGAACTTTTCCTTTGCCTGAGTAGCGTAGCTCTTCTCGCTGTCTGGTTTAATAGCTTCGTTGAACTTGTCGGAAAAATCTTTGCGGCCTTGGTCTGACATTGTGGATAGTTGAGTAGTTTTAAAAGTTAGTGGGTTATAGACTTCTAAAATTGTAGCGAGAGAAGAGATGGATTATAGATTGTGTGGAGAAGCCAGAGCCTTTATATACAACTTCCACGAAGGCTTACGCTAGAACGTTTATTGCTACATTGCTCTCTTCTCTTGCTAGTTAGCTGTAAGAGCAGGGCATCAGCTGAGTAAATTTCAGGCATTATGCTGGAATCACCAGAGGTACTGCTGGAATGCTAGCAACAGCTGTAAGAGCTGCTAGCTAACATTGCTGTTTTGTGCAGCGACATGTGACCGGTTAGAACACACATACGCAGGGCGCTTGCTCTAGCACACGAAGTTTGCACCCTCAAGTTCTAGAAAAAACATTTCGTGCTTCTCCAAATTTGTCTTCAAAAGTATCGGCTTCATGAAACTGAGTTTCCCGGTTACGCTAGAGTAACCGTGTTCTCGCTGTCTCTAGAAGGCAAAAGCGACTTCGGCTGAGAATAAACAGAGGCATATGCAGTAAAGGGCTCCTCTCTGACAAATCAAGCTCGCCCCTCTACTCAACCAAGCACACACCAAGTCACGTACGTATCAAAAGTTGGATTTGGCGCCACCCGCACTCCGCCCAACAGTCCCTGAATGTTGAACAACCTGCTAAGTTCTGAGGCACCTTGGTCTTCTCATCACTTCCCGATTGGGCCCACAAGTCATCGCCACCATCGCCCGAGACTTTTGTAAGACGGATATCGCTTCTAAGAGGAGACGGCAATTAGATCCCAGCAAGTCCGTTATATCTTCATGAGGATTTTTCAGTTCATGAGGTTTGTTGAGTTGATGCTAATCGGAAGAGTATCGAGAGCAAAAAACAAAGGTGAGTGTTTCTGAGGTTACAGAGAAGGAACGCGCCAGCGACCGTTGCCACGCTATTGTAGGACCAGTTCTTCCAGTATGATGCAACATTTAAGGCACGACGGAATTAAATAAACACGTAGCCTACGGTGGAAGTGAATTCGCTCAGGGGAAGTTGGAGTGACTGGCGCCGCATTCGACCGGACTCCCCGTCTCTGAGACGGAACCTCGTGGCCATCGCTGTTATTTGGCTGCGTGGGAAGACCGCCGTCGGTGGCCGGCGGAGATGAGCACTCCCCGATAACACGGATAACAGTTCTCGCACCGTGGAGCCTCCGTCTGTTCCACAAACACCACAACTATAAATATAGCTCGACCAGCTCCTCTTGTCTTTTAATATCTAAGCCATATTCATCACCGTTAAATCATTTTATTTGATTTTATTATTTTACCCCTTTTTTAATCAACGCCTTCATACATTATCGCAACAACAACACTCCAATATGGCTCCAACTGCAATGCTCGCTGAGCCCGTTCCCCAGGCATACTGCCATGATACCACATGCCAGCACACCCACAAAGAACTCAAGGTTACAAATGAAGAGCCTATTGATTTCTCGGCAAACAACATGTTTGGCTCGAAGATCGTCCTCACCACTTACGCTGACGACCCAGAGATGAAGCCGGTTCCACTGTCATGGGGTGCCGCCGACCCATTGGTGAGAGGCCCCATTGTCGCCACTAGAAGCGGTGATGGTCTTTCCAAGCACAACACCATCGGCGCACACTCTGGGCCTTACTCCATCTACCACGCGTTGGCGGTTGGCTCTAAGCAGCTTAAGCAGAACCATGTTCCGGACTACACCAACGCTGAGCCACCTGTTGACTTCAAGCAGCAGCCACAGTGGTCTAACCCTAGCAAGATTGTCGCCATGGACCCATTTGGCCATCTTGCACCATGGCTGTTTGCTGACACATCTCGCAAGAACAATGTCGAGGTGAGACCAACTATCTCTATCACCAAGGCACACTTGCAGCTCACAGAGCTGAAGGAAGAGGTTGCCAAGGGTAACTTGAAGCTTGACGGAGAGGTTGTCATCAATGAGAATGGTGATCTCAACTGCACAAAGCTGGCTGTCGACCCTGTGTGGTATTTGCCAGGCGTTGCCGCGAGATTCGGCATTTCCGAGGGCACCCTGAGAAGATCACTGTTTGAGGACACCAATGGCATGTACCCAGAGCTACTCACCAGACCAGACATCAAGACATTTTTGCCTCCTATTGGGGGTCTCACGGTTTACATTTTTGGTAACCCAGACTATGTCTCCGACTCAACTAAGAAGCTGGCATTGAGAGTGCACGACGAGTGCTCAGGATCGGACGTTTTCGGATCGGATATCTGTACATGCCGTCCGTACCTGATCTTTGGTATTGTTGAGGCTGCAAAGCAAGCCCAGTCTGGTGGATCTGGTGTTGTCATTTACTTCAGAAAGGAGGGAAGAGCATTGGGTGAAGTGACCAAGTACCTGGTTTACAATGCTAGAAAGAGAGGCGGCGACACAGCTGCTGAGTACTTCCACCGTACGGAGTGCATTGCCGGTGTGAAAGACATGAGATTTCAGGCATTGATGCCTGATATTCTGCATTTCCTTGGTATCACCAAGATTGACAGGATGCTTTCGATGTCCAACATGAAGCACGACGCTATTGTCGAGCAGGGTATCCCCATCATTGAGAGAATCCCTATCCCCGATGAGATGATCCCACCAGACTCGAGGGTCGAGATTGACGCTAAGATTGCTGCTGGGTACTTTACCACGGGACATGTCATGACTGAGGAGGAGTTGAAGCATGTGAAGGGCAGAGGCTGGAGCAGTTAATTTGTATGCTTTCAACCCCACAAAAACGGATACGCCTGTCGTATGCTTGCCATGTTAATGTTTATAGATCTTTGTTTGTATTAAAGCCTTTTTTGTTATTTCAGATCACACATCCTTTGTAATTACTGCCTCTTCCGCTCCATGTCAATCTTGATAAATATACCGTACGCTCCATCCATGGCCAAGGCAGTTGGTTCTCAGATACCGGGCCAATTGCAGATCCGAGCCGTTCTATGTTACCCGCCTGTGGATGTAAATGGCAGAATCAAGGGTGAGTAAGGCCCGCATCCCCCAAGATAGAGCTCAGCACAGCGCGAAAGGACACCAGCAGAGTGTGCCGAGAGCGCTCAGCCTATATTACTCTCCCCTGCAGCAAGGGACACGGATTCTGCTTGATCCATTCAGAGCCAATCTTCAAGAAGTTTTGATTTGGTCGCATTGGCCCCTACTAGCCTATATTTCGCACTCTGAGCCCTTCCAACCAGCTATAAATCGTCCAAGCACACCTGTCCACACACCGGATATGGCAGAAGTTGATACCGAGCCAGAGATACGTCTTGCTTCGCAGGAAAAAGAGCCGCAGATACGAACTGACGAGACCGAGCATGCCAATGGGAAGATCGGTAATGGCATAGAATCTTCACTCAATGGACACTCGCAGAACGGCGATCTTGAAGACGATAACAAGCGCGTTCAGAATGGGAGTTCACATCACTCAGAGGAAAACGGAAGCGAAGAAGCCACCCCGGTGCCCAGTAATGAGACGCCCGGGACTAGCCGTGCCTTGTCTGTGGATGAGCCTCGGGAGGATGAAGTCGAACAAGAGCAAGAGGCGCCAGCCATCCCCCCGGTAGATCCACCACGGCCGCAGGTGATCGTCACCAAACATTCACGCGCACCATCCACAATGTCGCAAAATAACACGACGATAAACTCGTCAAAGATGGGGAATGCAACCATTATCTTTATCAAATCTGCCCTTGAGACGATCACATCTCACAAGGAGGTGATAAAAAAGCATCCCGATTTGATAAAGGCTTCCAAGGTTGCACTTGACAAGCTATTGTCGGGAGAGCTCCCGGAAAGCGTACTCATTTTTGAGCCACTGAGGATGGCTTGCGAGACAGATATTGTGGACGTTAAGATCAGCGCACTCGATTGCTTGAGCAAAATGTTCACGTTTAGCGTTTTTGATGAACCCACTGAGGTGGTTTATCGCAGGCGCAAGAATCTCACGCTGGCGACTGTCGATACTGACATCGACGGCTCTAGCTCTCAGCAAACAGGAGCCGTCAAGATGCCACTGATTGATGCTGCAATCGAGACGATAGCGCAATGTTTCGAGGGTGAGGGTACGAACGAGAAAGTTGAACTCCAGGTCGTACGGGTGCTGATGGGTGGAATCCTCAACGAGTCAATGCCTGCACATGGTGCTACGCTTCTGAGGGCGGTGAGACAGATTTACAACATCTTTCTGCTGTCGCTTTCACCTATCAATCAAGGCATCGCTCAGGCTACACTCACGCAGGTGGTTAACATTGTTTTCGAGCGGGTGAGAGAAGTGAGGGCGAAACAGCCCTTTTTCAGCCAGAGAGCCAGTTCTGTCAATATGCCGATGCAGGAGTCATCGGAGACTGCTTCGTTCAGTTTCACCAATGACCAACAGCAGCAACAGCCACAGCAGCAACAGCCCAAGCTAACGTTAAGGAACATGGAGAACATTGCCGATAACGACGAGATACTCAACGAAGATGTGAATGGAGACGAAAGTGAAGTGGCGGTCAAGGACGCGTTTCTTTTGTTCAGAGCCATGAGTAAGTTGTCGGTGAAAGTTGTTGAAAGCGAGTCGTTGGACATGAGGTCGCACGCTATTAGATCAAAGCTGCTTTCTCTTCACATCGTTCATCTCATCCTGAAGAACCACATTGATTGCTTTGTGGACAAGGGAGCGGTAATCGTCAGTGCTGCTAGTAAGGACGAGACCCGTCTCGTGGATGCCATCAGACAGTACCTCTGCCTGTCACTGTCTAGAAATGCGGCATCCCCGCTGGCTCCTGTGTATGAGATTTCTCTCGAGATTTTCTGGATCATGCTCTCCCAGCTCAGAGTTGAATTCAAGCGCGAGATTCCCGTTTTCCTCGATGAGATTTACCTTCCAGTTTCTGAAATGAAAACCTCAACTGCGCATCAGAAAAGATACCTGCTGTCTATTATTCACAGGCTAACAAATGACCCGAAGGCAATTATCGAGCTGTACTTGAACTATGACTGTGATCCCGCGATGCCCAATATCTGTGAGGCCATCACAGACTACCTCACGAGGCTTGCGCTCACCAGAGTCGATGTGACACCGACCCAAAAACTGAATTATCGCGAGAATCTCACGAGACCGCTGGCAACGTACAACTTGTCACAGCTACCGATGCTTTCGATTGGTAAGCTTGGAGGGCACCCGCCTGACCCCGATGCGTCACTCAATTTCCCCGTCGAATATGGCCTGAAGATGATTTCCGTCGATAGCATCGTTTGCATATTGAGATCGCTGTCTTCGTGGGCCAAGTTGACCAACGTTCCTGACGATAGCTCAACGTTATTTTCAACGAGGCCCCGCTCGTTCACTAATGCATCCAACGTGCAAACACCGGTCTCTCCTGAAGTTTCGATGTTCAACGAGAGCGCCAATCAGACAGTCAACGAGCTGGATGACCCACTGCAGTTTGACACACTCAAGCAGAGAAAGACTGCATTGCTGGAAGATATCAGGCAGTTCAATTTCAAGCCAAAGAAGGGTATAGCGAAGCTTTTGAAGGATAAATTTTTGGAAAGCTCCGAGCCTGCAGTCATTGCCAAGTTCTTACTCGATACAGATGGGCTTGACAAGGCTGTGATTGGTGAGTACCTAGGAGAGGGAGACGAACAAAACATCGCGATCATGCACGCGTTTGTCGACCAGATGGATTTCTCCAATATGGACTTTGTGGACGCCATGAGAATGTTCTTGCAGAGTTTCAGACTGCCAGGTGAGTCGCAGAAAATTGATCGGTTTATGCTCAAGTTTGCAGAGCGGTTTGTGAGCGGCAACCCCACTCTGTTTGCGAACGCCGATACTGCATATGTGTTGTCTTACTCTGTGATTATGCTCAACACGGATCAGCACTCTGCACAGGTGACAAAGAGAATGACGATTGAGGATTTTATCAAGAACAACAGCGGCATCGATGATGGGCAAGACCTGCCGCAGGAATATATCGTCAAGATTTATGACGAGATTCAGCGTAATGAGATCAAGTTGCAGAGTGAGCAGCATGCTGCTCTCATTGCCGGCCACTTGCAGCCCGTGGGTCAGTCTGCTGGCTTTTTTGGCACGAGGGATCTCTCCAGGGAGGCATACATGCAGGCCTCGAAGGAGATGTCTTCCAAGACCGAGCAGATGGTTCGCAGTATAGGTAGACTTTCCAGAAAGGGCAGCACCAAGAGCGTGTTCCACACTGCGTCCAACCACGTTGAGCACGTGCGGTCGATCTTCGATACCCTATGGATGTCTATCCTTGCCGGGTTGACTCCTCCATTCAAGGAATACGACGATGAGGATACAGCAAAGGTTCTACTCGAAGGAATCAGGCTTGCAATATCCATTGCATGCCTGTTTGAACTCGACTACGCGAGGACGTCATTCATTGGTGCATTGGTGCAGTTTTCAAACCTTTACAACCCCGAAGAACTCAAGCCCAAGAACATCGACGCCATGTACGCGCTGCTGGATGTTGCGGTCGTTGATGGCCATGCGCTCAAGACGTCGTGGAAGGAGGTGCTTCTTTCGATCTCGCAGATCGAGAGACTCAAACTACTGGCGAAGGGAGTTGACTCCGGGTCAGTTCCAGACGTTTCAAACGCGCGACTCGCAAACAGGGACTCGATCGACAGCTCGAGGTCACAAGCCACTGGTGGCTTCTTGTCAGCGTTTGCGAATATCGGCTCCAGGAAGGCGACCCCCTCCGAGGCGGCGTACCAACATCACCACAACCAGCGGTTGCACCAGGATATCATTCCCAAGATTTTGGCTACTGATCTGGATGTGGCAATGGACAAGGTTTTCTCGCACAGCTCTGACATTGCAGGCGATGGGATAATTGATTTTGTTCAGGCACTCTGCGATGTGTCATGGGAGGAGATTGAATCTTCCGGACAGAGCGAGAACCCTAGAATGTTCTCATTGCAGAAGATGGTGGACGTGTGCTACTACAACATGAAGAGAATTCGTGTGCAGTGGTCCGCGTTGTGGGCTATAATGGGAGACAAGTTCAACAAGTTTGGTTGTCATTCGAATATCCACGTTGTATTTTTTGCACTGGATTCTCTGCGCCAGCTTTCCGAAAGATTTTTTGAAATCGAGGAGCTGTCGCATTTCAAGTTCCAGAAAGAGTTCCTGAAACCGTTTGAGTACATCATTGCCAACAACCCCAATTTGCCCGTCAAGGAGATGGTGCTGGATTGTGTGCAGTACATGATTCAAAAGAAGGGCTCTCAAATCAAGTCTGGCTGGGCCACCATGTTTGATATTTTGACCAATGCGGCTAAAGAATCAACCGAGCCCCTCGTGACCAAAGGTTATTCGTATTCGAGTGTCATTCACAAGGAGCACTTTGACGAGGTGTTTGAACAAGGGGGGTTCATCAGTCTTGTTGTGTGTCTCACGGCATATGCCAAGAACCAAAAATTTCAAAAGACGAGCCTGCAAGCGCTACAGGACCTTCGCAAGCTAGTGCGGAAAGTGTCATCGATGACGCTGGCCGACATTGAAGAGAACGGTGCGATCGAGGGAAGTGACAATGACATTTTGATCAAGCTGTGGTTCCCCGTACTGTTTGGATTCCACGACGTGATTATGACTGGCGACGATCTCGAGGTGAGGTCGCGTGCGCTTAACTACATGTTCGATGCGCTCGTCCAGCACGGCGGTCATTTCGAGGCTGCATTCTGGGATAAGGTGTGCAGCGAATTGCTGTTCCCTATCTTTGGCGTGCTGAGCAAGCACTGGGAGATCAACCAATTCAACAGTCAGGACGACATGTCTGTGTGGTTATCCACGACGCTGATCCAGGCGCTACGGAATATGATTGCACTGTTTGCACACTATTTCGAGACTCTGAACAGGATGCTGGACGGGTACCTCAAACTGCTTGTTTCGTGCATCTGCCAGGAAAACGATACGATTGCGCGTATTGGGCGCTCGTGCCTGCAGCAGCTCATCACGCAGAACATGCACCAGTTCACACAGGAGCACTGGGACAAGATCAACAACTCGTTCGAGCAGCTGTTTGACCTCACGACTGCGAAGGAGCTGTTCAAGGCGGACCCCTTGAACTCTTCATCGTCTGTGTCGAGCCTTGCTGCCAACATGGACGAGGCGACTGAGAATGGCGTTGATTTCAGTGCGGGCGACACCGCGTCGAATGGGTCCGCTCCTGCGTCCCCTGTTTTCTCGCAGAGGAACTCGATCCGGGATGAGGAGCGTTTGCAGAAATCGAGGGAAAAATCAACTATCGTTGTCAAGTGCGTTCTGCAGCTGCTGATGATTGAGACGCTGTCTGAGCTGTTTGAGGACGATGCGCTGTACGAGGTTATTCCATTTGACAATCTGATCCGACTTGCCGGACTGCTCGAGCACAGCTACAGGTTTGCGCGCGAGTTTAACGATGACTACAACCTGCGCGTGAGGCTGTGGAACGCCGGCGTCATTGAGAGACTACCCAACCTGCTCAAGCAGGAGACGAGCTCGTCAGCGGTGTACATCAGCATCATGCTGCGGTTATACTGCGACTCGGACAAGGCAAACATGGAACAGAAAGTGCACATTGCATCGACGCTGATTCCAATGTGTGTGAGCATTATTGAACGGTACGTTGCACTTGATGATGTCTCGCAATCGCGTAACATCAGCTCATGGCGGCCCGTTGTGGTTGAAATCCTGCAGGGCTACGTTGAGCTCGACGAGGTTGACTTTGTGCGCAACTGCCCCACGATGTACGATCTTGTGATCCAGCTATTTGACAAGAGCATTCCTGCCGAGTTACGCTCGTCGATGAAGCTGTTCTTGAGCCGTGTCGGCGACGTGTACCTCACCGACAAAAGGGATGATGGCGACGAGGAGTGAAGATAATTAGAAATGGGATTGCACTCCTACGCAAAAAAAAAAAGCTTCCAAATTCAAAATAAAGTACTTTTATTTTTCATATTTTTTTACGCAAAGACACGAGCATGCTGTTTTATCCAGTTGCATACTATAATAGTAGGAGCAAGCGTGCACACACCAACTCTGCCCAGGCATAAAGCTCGCAGCTGTCGCGTGGGGTTGTGCCGACTGGAGACGTGCGGTGCCCAGATTTACACGGGCGTCCAGGCCCACAGTTACCCGTAGCCTTGCTCGTCATCGTTCACTGACAAAATTTGCTGAAAAGTGTCGGTGATTCTCCATACAGAGTGTTGCGTCAAGAGCAGCAGTACTTGAAAAACCTAGTCAATAGAGCAAACTTTTATTGCACGATGGCCACTGCTAACAAGGTGAGTTGATTTTGGAGAAATTGTGGATTGACTGCTTGCGGTTTTTTGCCAGACAGTGATGATGGGTGGGGAAAAGAGAGTGGATGCAATTGAGACCTGGGGAAAGCAAAAACAAGAAGGAGAAGACATTTGAATTGTGTGAAGAAATTGCCCTCTATATGCCCTATGTCTGGTGGGCACATTCGTGCCGCGTACCCTGTCCAACTTTTATTCTACAATGACAAACGACTAACGCCCCGCTTGCAGAACATGTATGCCCTTTTGGGTAACGATTCTGAGGACGAGGAGGTTCTATCGACAAGAGAGGTTGTCAAGAAGAACACGTCGTCCAAGAAGACGGACACGCCTCCACCATCTGCGAACAAGGAGCGCGCGAACAAGAACCGCGCCAAGCCAAGTGGCAACGAGGCTGGTGCGAGACAGAAGAACGTCAATGCATCCGTTGAGGCACCTGAATCCACGCAGCGTCGTACCACCAAGTCCAAGCTCGAGCACAAGAGCAGAACGGGCAAGTCTGACACGGACAAGAAGGTGAAGAAGGGATGGGGCGACAATGACAAGGAGGCTGAGGAGGAGGCTGCCGGCGCTGAGATTGCCGAGGAGGAGCTTGCCGAGGAGGTTGTTGAGGAGAAGCCAACCAAGTCGTACGCCGACTACTTTGCCGAGCTCAAGTTGCAGCAGGAGGCTCTTGGATCCAAGCCCGTGCGTCAGCCGAACGAGGGCTCCGAGGAGAAGTGGGGTACCTCTGAGAAGATTGTCAAGAACGAGGAGGTTTTCGCAGCTGCGTCTTCGCAGAAGAAGCTCAAGAACAAGACCAAGAAGGAGAAGACCTTCTTGGAGTTCCAGGCTACGTTTGCCGATGAGGTTCCTCCACCTTCTTCCGCCTCCAGAGGCGGAAGCACCACCAGAGGAAGAGGCGGTGCTCCAAGAGGCCGTGGTGGTGACAGACCTCGCGGCAGTGACAGAGGTCGTGGTGGTGACAGGGGCCGTGGTGGTGCTAGAGGACGTGGCGCTCCAAGAGGCCGTGGTGGTGCTGGTGCACCAGCACCAGCAGCCACCAGCGCTGCTGACTTTGACGCCAACTTCCCATCTCTGTAAGTCCGTTTCTATATCCGAGGAAGCGAAAAAAGGAGGCAAGAGAAACTAAAAGGGGAAGAAAGAGAAGGAGAGGGAGAGGGAGAGAGAGAATGAGAGAGAGGGAAATGACTTGACAGGGCATACTCAAGTGACATATTCAGCACTTTTCACAAGACGGCAGCGAGCAAGAGGAAGAGAAAGAGGAGCAAAAACGACTTGTTGTTATCATCATATCATACAACTTAATGATTGACAAACCTAAACTTCTGTATTGTAAAACTGTAGATGGGTGGTGAAGATCGATAGATGCCCCAGATAGAAAGCGCAGAAATCCACCGAGGCTCGTTGTGTGTTCTATTTTTGTTCCCCCGCGTCAGTCGATGACCTGGCGACTGTGCCATTGTTTATTTATGCCCCGGACATCAGCACAGACACGGTCATTTTTCCGTTTTTCTATTTTGCAGCTTTGCGCGAACTTTGTGCTGGTGTCGGGGTCGAGGCTTCTGGTAGTGGTATCTTATATATACATGTCATATATACCAGCACGGTGACACACCGGCCATAGATCCGCGGCCCGATAGCGGTGCCCGCGTAGAATATGCCACTTTGATGCCCGGCTCCGCAAGCTTATTGTCGCCTGCGCTCTGGAACAACAGACACACACAGCACACATATACACAATATATACAGTCCAGCCACACAGGTAGAGACATCGGATATAATTATAAATCAATTCCAAGTACAGAAACATAAACACAAGCACAGAAATCGTCATCAGGGTCATTTCCGCCAAACCGCCCGCCTCCAAACCGCACGGCGATCCACAAACCGCCAAACCGGCCCGGCCCCAAACCACCAAAAAGTCGCCTCCGTCAGCATTTTCGATTATTTATTGGACAACTAGATCTTTATTCCCCAACAGCCTCTCTCTGTCTCTGCCAAACCCCAGACCGTGCTCACTCCGATCCGCACCAGCTCACTGGAATATACAGACACCACGTCCACCGACCCGCTTGCACAAACACAGCTCGAGCGCCCCACAACTCGACCTCGTTATCTGAGTCACAATTGGCCCAGCCAACACAACCCCCCTCCTGGCTCTCCCCCAACAGAACTCGCCTTTTTCTTTCACCACCACCACCACCCCCACTCCCCCGGCGCTAGAATTCGAATAAGGAACAATTGAAATATTCAACACAAAGCAAGGAGAATGCTTCATACGATTCTCAACAACAACCATACCCCTGCGCGTTTCACATCCTCGCCCTCGCCTGTCGCGCCCGGGACACAAGAGCGCGCTGACACCCTCACATCTCCACCACAACAACAAATAACAACGCGTTCGTCCTCTGGAGCTTCGCATCGCGTCATGCTCGCCGAGCCGATTGTTTCGAACGACGAGGACGAGGTCGATTCGAAAAATTACACACATGATACTGCTGGCGACGCGGCTGCTGCGGCTGCCGTGGCGAGCTCGAAAAAGACCAGACGGAAGCTACGCTTGTCTCCCTCGGGCGACGATGCTGCTGGAGCCCATAAATCAGCCCTTCTATCAACATCTTCCCCAGAGGGAATCGCTGCAGCGTCGCAGGTGACCCCAAACAGAATAGCTACACTGTTACTCAAACAGGGACCTTTACCCATCAGACACATTACAGGCCATCTGGCTTCTCAGATCCCAGGGTTTTCACAACTCTCTTTGTCGAAACAGCGAAGACTGATCATTGCTGCACTCGATCTGGGAGACCCCGTTACGGGCTGTGTATTTGAAAAGATTGGCTGGGGGCAGTGGGAAGCGCGTAAAGTGACTGACGATGTCATCAACGCGAGAAACAGCAGGGTTGTAAACAACGCGTCTTCGGCTAGTCCAAACCCAGACGGTGAAGCAATGGAGCTTGGCGGCGTGTCGCAGAGTGCTCCGCGCGCCATCGGCCAGAGAAGAAGACAGTCGTCGTCGTTTCTGGATCAGAGACACGCGTCTTCGTCGTCGTCACCTCCTCCTCGCGCTGCCCACGGAACTAAGGCTTCTCTACCAACACTCGCGCCTCCTTCTTCCTCGCTAATGGCGTCGTGGGCACCCAGACGCGAGTCGATAACGAACTCAGCCACCGATTTGCACAGTACAAAGGTTCCTTCATCGCCACGCTTTTACCCATTGCAGAACCTTCGGGCGTCCTTTAGGGACAAACAATTATCACTGGATGCCGCGATTGAGTCGTCGTCAGACGAGGATTTGGATTTCAACGATGACGAAGAGGCGATGGAGACGGAAGATTACGAGAATGACGGATTGTTTACCTTCGAGGCTGATGAACCACAGATCAAACTATCATCGAGAGTGATAGCTGCTGCCGCCGGGAAAAGCAGTTCAACGTCGAATTTAGTGCCGGGCAACCGTCGGTCCTCATTTGGTGGAATCATGAAACCACGGAAGCCTCGCAGCTCGTTCAGCAACCAGACGATCGAGGCTGCTCTCGATAGCCACAGTATCGAGGGCGCGGGCCTTGACTCGGCCTCAATGCCCGACAACATGATCTCAAGAAGACGCCCGCGTGCGTCCTTCTCCAATACTTCTAGCTTGAGTCGGCAGTCGTTCATGCGTACCAACATTTCACCAAGCACTGTGCCCGTGATGATGCACGACTCGGTGAGTAACATCACGATCAACAAGGACTCGTCATCCGAAAATATCTTTCAAAACGGCTCCGGCAGCGCCGGACACCATTCGGAAACGGACGAGGAGGATTGGGAGTCAATTGGAGCCGCTAGTCTCAGGCGAACATCGGCTCTGACACCGCCTACTCCCGGTTCCGTGAGCGTGACCACCGACAAGTCGAAAAACGTCCATGCCTTACGCAACAATTCCGCCAAGCCATGGATGTCCAAGGATGAGGAGATGGCTGCCCAAGCTCTGATGGATCTCAAGTCGATTTGAAGAGAGAGAGCATAACCTCTCTGCTTCACTTATTTTACGAATTTGATGTTTTTTTTCTGTTTGATATTGTTCTTGTTTTTCATTTAAATTTTTTTGCTTTGCCTTGGTATATTGGATATGTTTTTTTTTAATGGGACTTTTCTCTCGTTGCTGGTTACTACAAGTCTATTACCGTTATTGTTACCATTACGCCATCACGTTTTGTCCTTGTACTGTATACATAAAATAGACTGATGTTTTTCTCCTTACATGTTGACACCACCACCACCTCTTTCTACATCAGAAACACATAGTACTCAGGTATATTTTCTATACACTTAAAAACAAGAAACCTAAGCCAAACCAAGCTAAAACTCGGAAATGGCAACGGCAACGGCCTGCACATCGTCATGCGAGATCGAAACCTTGATCTCCTTGACACCAGCAGCAACAGCCGCACGCTTAGCCGCACCGGACAAAACAACCTGCGGCGCGCCCTTTGCGTCCCTCACGATTTCAATCTCACGCAGCGACGCACCGGCGCCCGCGCTCTCCACGCCCAGTGCCTTGAACACCGCCTCCTTGGCTGACCACGTGCCCGCATACGACGAGCGCGCAGACGGCGCCGAACGACAGTACGCCGTCTCGGCAGCGGTAAAGTTCCGCTCGACAAACGTGTCGTTCGCGCTGTTGACGTTCGCAATGAGCTCAACGTCAACGCCGACACCGCGCTGCGACGTGAGCCCCGCAGTGAGCCCCGCGAGGGTCTTCGCGGTGGCCGCTGCGGCCGGCGTCACGTACGACCCGGCCTTCTGCGTGCTGCTCGCGCCAAAGGTGAGCTGCGGCGCGCTCGCTGGCGAGTCGATGCGCGCGAGTGGGTCGAGGTACACGTTCTGCTCGTTCTCGTCGGTGTATGGCGCCTTGTCCTTGGCGACAAACATCGTGTTGCGGATCACCGCGTTGTGCATGTAGCGGTACGCGCGCTTGTGACGCGCGTTAACCTTGGCGGCGTACTCGTCGTACTCGCCCTTGCCGAGAGCGGCAAAGACATAGTCGCGGTGCACGACAACGGCCTGCGCGCCCTTCTGGCCAAAGCCAAACGACGTCACGGAAACAGCCTTGATTCCGTCGGTCTGGATGCTCCGGTTAGGGAACAGCACATAGTCGTAATCCTCCAAAATCTTGTCAACGTTGTCTGCATTTCTGTTTCCTGGGACAATACCAGTCTGCAAGATCTGGATGGCACCGTTCAACATCCACGCACCGGCAGCACCCTTGGGGTGGCCAGTGAGGAACTTCTGGAAAACACCAAACACAGTGTTACCCTCGGTACGTCCCAAGTGACGCATCATCTTGTCAACGGTGGCAGTCTCGTTCTTGTCGTTAGCCTTAGTGGACGTGCCGTGGAAAGAAGCAACGTCCAAGTCATCAATAGTCAGGTTGAAAGTGGCCAACGCACCGCGCAGAGGCGCAATACGTGGGTCATTCTTCCAAAACTCGTTACCCAACTGCTTCTGCGCATCCTTGATCTGTTTCGAAGCCTCTCTGTTGATCTGCTCCGTGCGCTCGGCAAGGAACTCACTCTCAGAGAACGTCGAGTCAGAGTCCCTCAGTGCAATGGCCTCCTCCTTGGCGTACGAAATCTCAGACTCGGTCCAGTCCTTAACCTGCTGCTGGCGCAACTTGAGCTGGCGCTTACGGTACTTGATGTCGAGCTTCTGCGATGGGTACTTGAGCGAACCGTGGTGCTCGCGAGCAGTTGTCAGAATACCTTTACCTGGCGCAGGAACAGAACGGCCAATCTTGTCCGTGGCAGTAGCAGTCAGCGCAACAACCGCATAGATAGGAACACCCATCTTGATGGCAAGATCCGCAGTCATGATAACCTGGATACCGGCACCCTGTGCCTCCATGAACCCATTACGGGTTGTGGTGGTTGGACGCGACATCTCCGAAGGGGTACGGCCATGGGCAAACTCGTCAACCGCGTTCGACGTGGCGTTCATGTTACCAAACTCATACGAGCCCTCTTCCTGGAAGTCGTCGTAACCACCAACGATACAGATCTTGGCCTTGCCCGAAAGAATCGTCTCGATACCCACATCCACCGACTCCAGGGCTGTGGCACACGCACCAACTGGCGTCTTGATTGGACCAGACGACGACAGCAACAGCATGTTAACCCAAGCAGCCATGGTGTTGATGAAAGACTCCTGCAAAATGTCATTCTGCACTGGCTGGTCCTTGTAACGGTCCTTGAACATACCACGCAGGGCAGACACACCACCCATACCGGAGCCGGAACAGTTACCAACCTCGGAAACGTGAACATACTTGTAAAACTCGTATGGGTCAGTGACACCGGCAGACATCAGAGCCTCAACGGTACAAACCAAGACGTACAACGTGATAGGGTCAACCTGCGAGATAACGTCCTCGCCAATACCGTATTGTCTTGCGTTCCAGCCTGTTGGAATCTGCCCGGCAACAAGACGGTCGAAACGCAAAGCCTTTGGAACAAGCAGCTTGGCGCCCTTGAGGAACTTGACCGTGTACTCCTCTTCACCCTCAACGGCAAACACCTCAACAGAGTCACCGTGCTGGTACTTGAAGGACTCGGCCGTCGTTTTATCGGTCTCAAACGCCTCCAGGTCGTGCTGGATGACAACCTCCTGGATGAACTCTTTCTTGGCGGGGTTGTACCCGTTAAAGAGCTCGGGCTCAATGAGTCTGATACCACTGTGCGCGATAATATCCTCCTCGTACTTGCTCTTCACATCCTTGTCCTCGACTGGTACATTAGTCTTGGCATCAACCCAGCCCGTGTATGGCTGACCCTTGATGTTACCGTTGAAGTACTTGATGTAACCCATGATCCAGGCCATCTCGATGCAACCCTCAAGAGAAAACTCGCCAAAGGCCTCCATCTCCCATCTGGTTCTCGAGTTACCCCATGGACCAACCTCGGCGAAACCAGTAACCACAATCACCCTCTCAAGGTCAAGCATACCTTCGAGATCTGGAGCAACAGTCTTGATCTCCTCGTATGGCTTGAGCTCTGGGAATTCAAACTGAATGTTGGCTCTTGGCTGGATCTCAGCCTTCTGGTATGGCGCATCGGTAAGCTCGCCGTTGACAATCTTGTTCTCAATAGCGTTCTCAACGGAGACAGCTCTTCTGATCTCTGAGGTTTCGTAAAGGTCACCTCTGAGCTTGGCGGTGAACTCACGCAGGTTGTCAATGAATTGCAACCCACCGTTGAGGTCAGCCATCACTGGAGCATTCTGGCACATCTCAGTAACCTCTGGAGTCATCAGACCCAAAATGTTAAAAGCCATCTCCTTCTGGGAGAAGGTG
The DNA here is from genome assembly GCA_030557465.1 of Kuraishia cidri. NCBI lineage: Eukaryota > Fungi > Ascomycota > Pichiomycetes > Pichiales > Pichiaceae > Kuraishia > Kuraishia cidri. The sequence continues at coordinate 121,022 of JAKTPE010000010.1, forward strand.
CGCACACCGAGGTCTTCGATACCGGCTGCAATGATGTTGTTACCAGACATCAAACCAGTACCTCTGGTCCACCCGATAACAGCACCACAGACAGTGAGCTGGTTACCCCAAGACTCAGAGTACCATCTGTTGAACAACGTCTCCAGACCCAACTTGGACTCAGAGTAAAGACCGTCAGAGCCAAAAGTACCGTGGTTAGGAGACAATGGCAAGATAACTTGGGCTGGTCTGGTGTTGATGTTTCTGGCAACCTTCTGTTTCTTGACTTCACCGAGCAAGCGCAACAGGTTCGTAAGCATGATTCTATGAGCCAGCTCACTCTTGGAGCCAATACCATCAATCTCAATACCAGCTTCTGGAATAGCGGCAAATGGAATGATAGCATCCAGGTCCCACTCGAGACCTCCCTTCTTGACGTCATCGTAGATGAACTGGATGAGCGCCTCGACATCCTGCTTGGATCCTTGGTTGAAAGGAACAACAATCAGAGTCGAGCCAGCACCACCGAATCTGGAGTACATGGCCTGGTAGTACTCGGTAACCTTCTTGGAGTATCTGGAGGTGGTGACAATGACCTTAGCACCACCTGCAATCAAACCTTGCAGGATTTCGGCACCGATGGAGCCAGCACCCGCACCAGTCACGAGGACATACTTGCCCTTGAAAGAGATACCGTTCATGGCACCCTTCTCCAAGCCGTCAAGGAACACAGCCGAAGCCTGTCTGTCGTATTCCCAGTCTCCAAGCTTGGTCTTCTTCTTCATGTGCAAGAATGGAATAGTCTCGTGGGGAATAGTGGTTGAAACGGGCTCGATGATCGAAGAAGTGGTTGGCAGAGAGGCGATTTCGTCTGCATCATCCGAGGAGGTGGAAGACTGCGAGTCGTCACCCAAGACAGCTTTGGCGGACCTGGAAACCTCGATCTCCTTAGACTTCTCAACAAGGTCAACCAGCTGGCTGTAAACCTTCTTGAACTCAAGCTTAGTGTCGACAGAGGCCTGCTTGGTGATAGCCTTGTAGATTCTATTCAAATCTTCTTGGATCGTTGGCTGAACCTCTTTGGTCAGCTCGCCTCCCTGGGCCATCTCGTGAACATACTCCTCCAACTTTCTAACGGCAGGTCTGTTAACTTCCTCGTAGTTGATGTTGCCCTTCAGGTCCACAGACGTCTTGGGCCCAGTTGGGTAAGAGATATCCTTGTAGACTGGGTCAACGTCAAGCACCTGCAGACAGTTATCAATCAGCTGCTGTCCAAGTCTAGCGGCGAGCTCGTAGGTCTCACCCTTGGCAGTAGGAGTGTGATCAATGTGGTACTGCATGAACTTAACAAGAGTTGGGTTGGCACGGTTCATGATCTGGATACATTGAGACACGGTCTCTCTATCAACACTGGTCAGCTTACCGAAGATGATGTCGTAGTACATCGACAGAGCATCCTGCCTGGCCCAGTTCCAGTACGAATCGTATGTTCTGGCCTTCAATGGAGAAAAGACAGGCTTGATACCTGAAGCGTAAAACTCACCGTGTTCTTCGCCCCACAGATCGAGCTCAGCCTGGAGAACGCCCGAAGCCTCTTTCTCCTTGATGAGGGACTTGTCGCCCTTTCTGAGGTCAATCTTGAGGTATCTCGCAAGAACCTCAAGCTGCTGGCGAGCAACAGTCTTCTGCTCATTGGTGATCTCATCGAGAGCAGCAGAGTCAACCACAGCGCCACCGGAAGATCCACCAGCGCCGCCAGCAGCCGCTTGTGCCAGACTGATTCCAGCGCTTCCAGCATACTTCTGAGCAGCGGTGTCGAGGAATGCTTTAGCCTCGACCTCAGAAGCAAGACGAGCAGCTGGCTCCAAGGTCAAAGAAGTCAGCAAAACACTGTCCTGTCTTCCGGCGCCAAGACCCCATCTAGATTGCAGGTACTTTCTGCCGGTGCTGACTGAGAAACCACCGGGCATCTTCGAGGACATGAGTCTGTTCACCAAAGACGAAGACTGTTTGCCTAGCTGGCCATTAAAAGTATCTTGAAATTGCTCAGCAAGCTCCTGCAGTGGAGTATCTTCTGGCTTCTCTGGAGTAGAACCAAACTCCTTTCCAAGGTCACCAAGAATCTCATTCTGGACGGTAGACTTACCACCAACCAAGTCCTTAATGGCCTTGGACATTGGAATAGCATCCAGCGGTTTCTTAAGCTTGTGTGCAACCAAGACGTGCAGAACCAATGACGCCTTGACGGGCTCGTCTGGAACGTCTGCAACGGGGCCAGAGGCAGCAGCGACAGGAGCAGGAGCAGCAACGGCGGCGGGTGCAGCAGGAGCAGCAGAGGCAGGAGCAGCCGCTGGCTCAGATGCGGCGGGTGCAGCAGGTGGAGCAATATCAGCAGGGTCTGGAGTGTAGTAAATCTCCTTGGTGTCCTTGGAGTAGCAGAGCACCTGTCTTTGCAGAGACAGCGCTGCGTCGTAGGACTCATATTTGGCCTTGATGGTTCTCGAGGCCATACCGGCCAAAGTAGGGGAAGGACCTATCTCAACAACTCTCTCGGTGTTGTAGTCCTTCAAGAAAACATCTTGGGTCTCAATCCTAAAGAGTGTGTTAGTATATTTTGGAACGGGCGTGCAAAACAAGACAGAACGCACCATCTGACAGGAGAGGCAAACTGGTAAGCCAAAAGCTCGGTGAGCAGAACGTGGGACAGTTCCTGTTCAATCTCTGGACGCATTATTAATCAAAGAGTTGAAAATGAACTGGTGTGGGTGTTCCTATAGTCTTGTCAACAGGTATCAAAAGGTGTCCTATCTGGCCTATATATCTTCCGCGTCTTCTCATCGCTGCTTGTTGGGCCCCAACCGTTGGGCGGAGTCGTGTGCGGGCCATTGGGATGCCGAGTAGTGGTCGCACCAAATGAAGCATCACGTGATCTTGAAGCGTGCTGAAGAGTTTTCTAGGCGTGCAAGATTTCTTTCCTTCTTTCCTTTACACTTTCTTCTTGTCTCACGGTCACGGACTTAATATCCCGTTGAGTATCTCAATACATGTTCCATACAATACTCGTGCTTTCCATGTGTAGGTCAAACAGGTGTATTGTTTGACAAAACCGGTCCCAAAGCGTTGCCTTCTCGTCTACCCCAGTTGTGGCTTTGGCTACTTCTCGGTTAACGTGGTTTAAGAGAACACTATCGCGTTGGAAGATAAAATGGGCCGTCTCTTTGTGAGACTAAGCCCATAGGATTACTCCACCCTGTTTGTGGCTAGCTTCGGCTTAAAACCCGTTGCTCGACCTTGCCCTTACCGGACTTTAATCACTCTCCTAAATTCTTAGAACTACAAATGTAACCGAGCAAATCATATCTCTCATCAATTCACACCAAATAATCGCTACGAGGTAAAATGATGAATCAACCAAGCGATAGGAATCATGATCAGTGCAAGCAAAACCAACGCGATGATGATTTTCCACTTTCTCGCCCTGCGTGCACTTCTCGCGGCCCTGTCAACCTGAGGAATGGCCCTTTCAAGATCTTGCTGAGCGGACTCGAACAGCTTGGAAGTCTCATTCAGTACCTCGTCTTGCTGGACGACCATATCCTGGACCTGTGCCATCAACTCCTGCAGGTCCCTGGCTGTCCTCTCAATGCGCTGAAGCTCAGTATATCTGTTTGTCACGTCCTGCAGCACACTCTGAGCAGCACCTTTTCTCTTTCCCGCAGCAAGCTCCTGTGCAAACACTCGTCCGCCATCATGGTTATTCACCATGCTCTCTAGTTCATCCGCAGAAATGCCCGGGTTGACAATGCGCATCTGTCGCTCGGTCACGAGCTTCACCTTCTGGCGGTACATATCCTGCAGCTTGTTTCTCTGCTGCACAAGCGCAAGGAAGTTGTTCTTGCAGAGATTGGCCTGGGCCTCCTTTTCTGTATCGCCAGATGCTCTCACCTGGAGGTCCTTGAGAATGGCCTTGAGGCTGGTCTGGCGACCCGACAGCAGACTCTCATACGAGTCGATCCTATGCCGTATGGAGCGCGCCTTCTCGTCGCTTAATTCCTCCAGAGCCAGTTGCTGCTGTTCCGAAATCATTTGAATTAGGGATTGGTAGTTGCTGAGCGCATCTTTCATGTCCGCTACTCTGTTCATGAACAAAGCCATGTCGTCCTGGTGAGCGGTGCTGCTCGCCAAGTACGTCATCTCATGGTTCGAGGAGCCATCCACGAAGGGGTCTGGGACCATGCGCTCCATGCTGCTTGTCTAACAGTGAAGATCAATCAGAAAGCAAGACCAAGTTTACCTTGCGAAAGAAGTTGCTTAAATATTGATGCAACCACCCCCCAGATTCAAACAAAGGCAGTGCATACGCATACGCACTAAAATGGAGAGCTTTACACAGCCCGAAAATCAGATCCCCGATAGAGATCCTACAACCACAGACTATTACGGACAGTCTGATATATTATCGCCACGACACAAATGTAAACATCCATGGTCCTCTGGGATTAAAAGTAGCCAGATTTTTAAATCATAGCATTAAACGTTGCAGACAAACGGTCCTCAAAAAAAAAAAGTGAAAAAGTGAAATAGCGCGATAAAAAAGACAACGACAAGAAAACTGACCAGACAACTGAAAGAACCCCCTAATGATTGTTGCCAACGACACCACCAACAACCGCACCAACAATGATACAAATAATGATGACACAGATCCAGAAAATCCAGCACTTCTTTCTTCTGGCCTTTCTAGCGCTGACAGCAGCCTGGTCGGTGTTTTTCAATCCAACCTCAAGGTCTGCTTGGGCAGCCTTCACATGGTGCTGCGTGGATTCCATAACGGCATCCTGCTCCACAACCAACGTTTGCATATCCTCGAACAGCATCGCCAGCTCGGCAGCCATCTTCTCTGTCCTCTGAAGTTCCAACTGTCTGGCCTGAACCTCCTGAAGGGCAGACTTGGCCTCGCCTCTTCTATTAGCAGACCGCAGAGAATCCGCAAAGATCTGCTGACTACCGGCGTTGTTGACGAATTCATTAACCTGCTGCTCGGAGGCATCTGGGTTAACAATTCTGTACTGCCTCTCAGCCTGCAAATAGTTCTGCTGTCTGTACTTGTCCTCAACCCTTCTATACTCCTGAATCAATTTTGTAAAAGTGGTCTTGCAGTTCTCAGCTTGCGCAGCCTTGGTGCTGTCACCAGCTGCGAGCTTGTACACGTGCTCAATTTTGGCCTTTAGCGATCTCTGCAGACTGGATGCTTCGCTGGTGAGCGAGTCAACCTGTTTTCTTAAAAAGTCAACCTGCTCGGGGCTAATCTCGCTAATCAAAGTGCCCTGTTTCTGGTCAATCAAACTGATCAGCTGCTGGTAGTTGTCAAAGTTATTCTTGATGTCCGAGACTTCGTTCATGAACGAAACGAGGTCGTCACCACCACCGCCGCTTCCTCCGGTGCCGCCATTTTGATAGCCATTCATCTCGTAGCTATCCTCGGCATACGGGTTACCATATCCGTATTGCTATTCAGCATGATTGTTAGTTCAGTCCGAATCCTTTCTGTGTACTCAGTACGATCCCGGGAACTCCCACTTGTGGTCACGGTCCAACCTGTTACAAACGAAAAACAGCCAAGGCGCGTCGGCAAATGGGATGCAGATCAGGACCTTCCACAGCGATAATAAAAAAAAATTGCTCATGGGCCCGGAACTTACGTTGTTATTCTCGTAGCTCATGTTAGATGCTCAGGGTGCAAACAAGGGTATTCGTATAGGGTCCAGCAGAAGTGGGCGAACACGTTTCGTGCAAAGGGCCCACAAAAAGCCCACTCGCTCCGCGGAGGCTGGTCCACGCGGCCCTTCGTTCCTGGCTGAGCCGTGCACGCCCGCGACGTTGGCTGAGTCGTATCCTATTGTCTTTGCTACCGGAGTTTTATAAAAAGGAAATACACCTCTGGTTTTTTTCATCAGATATATATTTCATGCTAGTTTTCATGCGGAGTCAGCTGCTCAACGAGAGCAATGAGATTCTCAACGCCCTTGACAATGTTCTCGTCGTACCCTTGGCCCGGAACATACTTGGAGTGCGCAAAGTCAATAAATTGCAGCGCGCTCAAGGGCGTTGGCGGGATATTGTCGACGTCATCATCTTCGTCGTCGTCAATTATCGTGTGGTCTGCAAGGATCGGGTCCTCATAATCCAGCTCTTCCCACCGACGCTCGTCGTTCTCGTAGACGAACAGGAGGCTCCCTGAGCGAATGCGAACCTCTTCGGAGAGCAGGCAGTTGTAGAGCAACTGCAGCCGCAGAAGGGTGTTTGATATGATTATGTCCTGCGCCCGACGCGGTAGCTTGTTGTGCCTGAAGAATATTTCCAGCCCAGCAAGCACGGTGCTTTCCGTTAGCGAGCGGCCGTAGAATTTGTTAAACGACAGACTCGTTATCTGCTCCTCTTTTTCCACAGTGACACACTCCGCCATGGAAACCCCGTCCAGGTCGCCGGGCACCCCTTCATGCTGAATCTTCATCCCGCAGATGCGGAAGTTCAACGTCCCGCTCGTGGTCTCCTTACTCACCTTGGCAAGACGCTGCACCTTCTCCTCGGGCGTGTGCTCGTCATGCAGCAGCGCACCGAGCTTTACATCGAGCACGCTGGGTTGACTGTATCCGTACAGCGAATTCTCGAGCACGATGTAAACCTTCTGATCGTCGCTGGTCTGCGCAGCTGCCCGATCCACCAGCGCCTGATCCACCTGGCCCGTCTGCGCCAGCTTATCCGTGACTCCCTGCGTCAGCGTACCCACGTAAGCAGGCATCCAGTCTTGCAATCGCGACCCCAGTTCATCGGCTTCCTCCTCCCCGCTATCCTGGTCGTCCTCCCCCACACCGCCGTGCTGTACCTTCTCGTAGAACTCAATCTCCTGGCGCGTGGTGAGCTTCGCAAACAGAGAGCCGTCGGCGCTCTGCATACTTCCGACATGACCTGCGGCCTGATGCGCCAAAGGCAGAAAGTCATCCATTTCTCGTATTTCGTGGCTCGGAGACCTGGATGTGTGCCTTTTTTTCTTCCTGCTGGATCTTTCTGATGTGGGGACCGTTCGATGAGGATGGCCCAGAAGCGCATCTGACGTGCGCTAACCGATAGCCCATGCATTGTTTTCTGGAAAAGTTATGTGCGAGTTTAAAGTACATATATGATGCTGAAGGAGTAAAAAATGGAAAAATGAAATAAATGCAAGAAAAATTTACGCATCAGGAGTCGTCTCAGTGGGTGACGACTGTTCGCTTTCCTTTTCGCTTTTGGGCACCTTGTCCCCACTAGTGAACACTGCTGTAATGAGCTCAGCTGCAGCAAAACCAATGGAGCATAGCATAACTATGCGATATCCGTAAACCACAGCTTTGACGACAGCCTGACGTTGCGCAAGGTTCAAGTCAGACGAGCCAAACTGCGAAAGACTCACGAGGCGGTCAATTTTGAAATCGGACTCTGGCAGCCCTGCCAGGAGTCTCGATGCGTGGGCCCGATGCACGGTGACTGTTGAAAAGATCACATTGCCAAGGTCAGAGCCCAGAGCAGCTCCGAGTGCTCTGGTGAACGATAAGAAGCTAGTCACGATGTTCATCAGTTCGGGCCTATCGCTGCATACGGCAATCTGGGCACCCATCATTCCGGGCTGAATGATCAGCCCAAAGGCAATACCACCGAAAATCTGCAACCCGAGGATCTGGCCTGTGCTAGACTTCTCGTTGAGAATGGAAAGTAAGCCACTGCCAACTGGAGAGACGATGGCCCCAATGACGGCAAACAACTTGACAAATCTGAATTTTGTGATCAGCACAGCGGTGAGCGTTGAAAATATCACCACCGAAACAATCAGAGGTAACAGGTACACACCCGTCATCCACTCGCTCAGGTGCTTGATGTACTGAAGGTAGTTTGAAAGATAGACGCACATCAGAATGAAAACCATCTCTGCAAAAAAGAGAAAAAGTCCCGACATGTAGACGGGTCTTAAGGTTACCACTTTCCACGGCAGCAACGGCCTCAATTCAGTAGTTTCCTGAAAAATCACAAATTCGTAAACCAGAAAAGAGATCATCAGTAAACCTCCCAGAACGAAACAGAGTATGACTGCGGCCGAGCCCCACGCGAACTCATTTCCACCAAAGGAGAGCGCCAACAGGAAGAGGGTGAGTCCCGTGGTCAGTAAGAACAGTCCAATAATGTCGATGGACTTGGAAAAAGTTTTCCACGATCGTATTCTTTCCTTCTTTTCAGAGGGATGGTATGTTAGTAGTAGGACCGCGAGAGCAAACCCACCAATAGGAAGATTGACGTAAAAGCACCATCTCCACGTTAGAGATTTCGAGTGGCTGAATGCACCACCCAGGAGCGGACCAGACACAGACGACACGGCAAATGCAAGACTCACGATGTTGAAAAACAAACTTCTGTTCCTCATTGTTGAAATTTCGTTGATGATCAGGTACACCAGAGTCTGAATGCCGCCGCCTCCAATCCCGCTTACCACTCTGCCCACGATGAGCATGTCCATCGAGCGAGAAAGCGCCGTAATAAGGGATCCCCCTTCAAATATTACAATCGAAGCCACCACCACGACCTTGGTTCCAAACATGTAGCCCAGCCGTCCCCAGACAAGCGACAACACAGACACGGGCAGCATGTATCCGCTGATGACCCAGCTGATGTTCCCAGTCGAGTCGAACTCATGTTGCAGCTTGGCAATAATCGTAACCACTATGGTCTGATCCAGAGCCGCCAGGTACATAACGAGGAAAACAGCAACGACGCACAGCGGTGTTTCCAAGCGACCCTTTCTCAGCCACTGAAGTGGAGAAAACCGCGACATGCCTCCGTTTGTCTGTGAGCTAGCTGCATCCGTGCAACGGCTGCTCCCATGTGAAAGCGATGTAGAACTGTGTGACGACGATCCATCGTCTTCTTCTGTGATCTTGTTATTGGCCTCCACCTTTGCAGGCCCATCCGTGCTTCTGCCGCCGGGAGAGTTATCCATGGCAGCGCTAAGTTTGAACCAAGTGATCAACTATCTCCCGAAACCCTGGCTCATCGTACCGATAAAATTACAGAGCGAGAACTGACAAAGAAAAACACCACTCCAGAATCGAAAAATAATCAGTGATCCTGACAGCAGCGCAATAACCAAATAAAAAAAAATCAAGATCCGTTGTCCCACCCGCCGAGTTTCCGACGAGATGAGTTGCGGTTTCGGTTCAACTCCCAGCCGGTTTCCCAGTTGAGCGAGATGTTCGGAGTTTTCGGGCCGCTCCTAGTGAGACTCGCCCGCGTAAGTCCGGCAAGATGAGCAAGACAAGTTAGATAAACCGCACAACGCGCGCTTCCTGCAAAGTTTCATCACGCGGGGACCGTTGCCACCAGAAGTGACATGGGAGCTACAACGATGCGATCACCCACAGACAGCAGTAGTAACGGCAGGGACTCACCGGAAGATGGAGCCAACGACGTTAAGCGGTCCAGGAAGCGGATGCGTCCCTCGCTGTCGTGTTTCTCGTGCAAGAAGCGAAAGGTTAAATGCGATCACAGGCGTCCCAAATGCACGGCCTGCGAGCTTGGTGCGATCCCATCAAACCTATGTGTCTACGACAGTCCGACATGGGAGCACCTGCTGCCTGCGGCAACGGAATCAGTGTCCGTGATTGATGCTTTGCGCGAGGAGAACGAGCGGCTCCGGCGCACCATTGAGCAGAACGATACATCCGTGCGGGATGAGCTGAGTGCGATGAACAGCATGGTTGAGTCACTCAACGGGAGACTTGCGGCGGCGAATGGATCGCGGTCGTCAGTGTCGCCTGCGTCGTCAGCGACAGCGTCAACGATAACAACTTTCGGCAATGGAGAGGCATCAACGAGCATACGCGAGCTTAAACTGGAGGTGTTCAAGATCAACACGATTGTGCTCAAGCGGTCGCGAACGCTGTACTTTGGGCCAACTTCGTGGCGCACTCTCGCGACGCTCGAGGATACCCTGTGGCGGTTTTCGGGTCCGTTCCAGACGATTCTCGCGAGCGAGCGTACAAAGTGGAAGGCGCGCTACAACCGCGGGCGGTCCAAGGCCAAGCAACTTCTAACGGACCCGTTCACGTGGGCTTCAGAGGAGAATGATTCGATAGAGTTTTATGAGGCTACGAAGGTGGTGCTACCGCCGTACGACGCATTGCTCGAGCGAATGCAGTTTTTATCGGATCAGCTACTGCCAATGTTTCCATTCCTCGAGAGTGTGACTTTGTGGAGGTATTTCCATGCATATTTCCACAGAGATGCCTTGGGCGAGGTGAAGCTCGTTATGCCGGTGAAACATTATATGTTCACTGAAGTTGGGTTGATTTTAGGCGTGATAAAATTGGTGAACATCATGGGCAGCCCTGCCGAGTTTCACTATGTCTTTGAAGACGCTGATGACTCGATGACTTATCTGACGCAGAAAGCTCTATGCCTTACCGGCTTCATGAGGAGACACTCAGTTCCTGTGCTGCAGACGCTTCTTGTTCTGCGATGCTTGCAGGCGTACGATTTGAAGACAAGCGATGGTGGAGACGACTCCAACTTTGCTTCGACATTCCGCACTGCGCTTGATTCGGCCGTGTCGATCGGTATACACCGTGACCCTAGTAACATCGTCAAGTTCTCGTACAAGGACAAACCGACAGCCATTCCTGCCTCGAGAGAAACGTGGCGGTCGATGTGGTATCATCTCAAGTCACAAGATGCAGAGTTCTCGTTCTCGCTTGGCATCCCTCTGCTGATACCCGATGCTCTCTATGACACACAGGAGAGTACCAGAGACCCCGAGATTGTAATTCGGTGTACACAGATTATCCGGAATCTGGTCAAGGCTATTCCGATGAGCACGAGTGGGTTATCGGTGAAGGATATCGCGAATCAGATCGACATACTGGATAAGTTTTCGATGGAGCAGATTCCATCTATTGAAGAGTTACTGAGGCCGAGAGAGGCCACTGTGGCGGAAAAGGTATTGATCGTTCGCACAATCTACGTGAAGCTGTGTCTTTTGAATGCGCTGATGACGCTGCTGACGATGCTCTCGGTGTATCTTGGGAAGAAGGACATGATTCTCTCACAACATCCCAGCATCAATGCGATGCAGCTGGACGAGCTGAAGAAATTGCGAAGACATTATAGCCAGAGAGCAGACCTTCTTTCGGCTTTCTCCATGTGCCTGGGCGACCGGATAATCTGTCACTCCGAGGAGACTATTTTTGCTGGTGCACAGCAGTATTCGCTGTTTGTGCAGTCTCAAATGCGCCATCTCTTGGCCAAGTCGACGATCTTACTCGTTGCGCGTGTGCTGTGGAAGGTGACTTCCGAGTCGGACCCCATGACACCAGAAGACACGCAGACCGAGTTTGTGGCGAGCAATATCAATATCGGACATATGGAGGAGCTCGTGTTTGAAAAGCAGCTGGGCACGAGTGCTGAAGCGCACAGGACGCTCAAGTTTGTCGAGCAGAACCTCGACAATGCCAAGACGATCGTGTCCTTCCTGACCGACTGCTTCTTCAACCTGCACAAGACGTATGCCATCAATGACTACAGTCTGTTTGTGTTGTACCGCTACATGCTGATCTTTTGCTGCTATGCACAGGAGTCTGCAGCGACCGACAACAGCCCGCAATCGCGGTTCCCAGCGAGCCCAGCACAGGACGTGACCGAGCGCGCCGTTCAGAAGTTTGAGAACGTGATCAAAGAGGGGTCTGGACAGTTTTCAAAAGAGATTAAGATCTTTCTGAACAAGCCGGACGAGGAGATATTCGAGCTACTTCTGGGATTCGACACCAACGAATTCTCCAAGTATCTCTCGCGCATGCCGGCGGCGCCGGAGATGGATATCGCTGCTCAGCAGGAGGCGCTGTTCCAACTGTGGTGAGAACGAGGTGGGTCCAAAACCACGAGTCAGCATTCAGCAAACAGCAGTCAGCAAAACAGCAAACAGCAACCAGAGATAACAATAGCACAATTACGGTCACAATCACACATCCTCCTCCTCTACGTAATCGCATATAGACCGTAAAAAAAAACACTCGTTCAATTAATTATACGAGACCACGAGTCCACGACAATACGACAGACAATACGACCGGCTCTGTGTGGCCGCGCACCGGTGCAGATCGGCCCGCGCAATTGCACCCAGATAGCGCTTAATCCGAGCGCGAGTCGCGCGGACTTAGCAAATAAGGGGCCAGCGGCCAAGCCACCCCGTTTGACACCCACAGCACACACAAAACAGCCGAAAACACACCACAAAATCCAGATCCCGCTCCATCCGCCACACGGGGGCGCGCGTCCGGGTAACCCCGCATGGCCCGTCCGGTAATTCCTTTGGGACATCGATGCCGATTGCTCCTTTGACAACTCCTCGGACATGGATAGCCCTTAGAAATCACCGGAACCTACGCCGAACCTCTCGGGTGGAGTCTCGGGCTGACCATCAACACTCTAAACCGCGCTCTTCTGTCTTTCGGGGTCAGAGAAGAGACACCTGCACATACACAACCACTGCGTGGGTACAGAATCTGATATATTTTTTTTTTTGCTTTTTTTTCGCTCTCGCGCTTCACCACACACAGCCATGTCGGACTCCTTCGTCACGACTAGCCTCAATACTATGAACGAGCTCGTCGAGATCTCAAGGGATCCGTCGGATCAGCCCAAGCGCAAGCGCAACAGGCCATCTGTGTCCTGTCTGTCGTGCCGAAAACGCAAGGTCAAGTGCGACCGCACCCGGCCAACGTGCGGAACGTGTACGAAGAACGGTCAGCCGCCCGGTTCGTGCATATACAACGATTCGAAATGGGGAGGCTCGCCGTTCGAGATGTCGGACGTGAGCTTCAACGGGGCTGAGGTTGAGAAACTGCAGATGGAGAACCAGCACTTGCACCAGCTGCTCGAAGAACACGATAATGATGTACAGCACGAGCTCGAGTCGCTCAAGATGATGGTTTCCGTTCTACAGGGCCGGATTCAGGAGCCACGCTCAGCCGCGGCCGCCACGACCCCGACCACCACCAGCGACACGTTCACCAGTGATAACCCGGAGCACCCTATGAATAAGGTCAAGACGATCAAGTACAAGGAGCTGAAGAATTTGAGGAGAAATTTCGTGTCGCAGAAGGATATCAAGACGGATTACTACGGGCCAACGTCGTGGCGAACGTTTGTGCTGAATGATCAGAGCATGGGCAAGTTTATCATGCGGTTTGAAGGAGCTTTGAAAGACGAGAGGGAGCACTGGCGACAGCGGCACAAGGGGAGGTGGAACGAGCTGCTCGATACACTCGAGGACAATTTATCGCAACGGTCGCCGACCTCTGTGCGTGACGAGGTTGTGAAGATGCTCGAGGACCGGCTGCCGTCGTATGCCGGTATGACTGAGCGCATTCATTTTTTCAGCACTTACCTCGACTATTACTTCTGCTACATCGATACCGAGTCCGTGTCGCGGTTTTTCAAAGAGCATTTCATAAAGACCGAGTCTGGCGGAGTTAAGGTGGTTGGCATCGTGCGGCGGGCGGACTACTCCAAGATTGCTCTTGTGGTGATGGTGATCCGCACCGCTGTACTGTTCTGCGAGGGTGAAACGATGCAGCACACGTTCAAGGATGACGACGGACTGCTTCCGTGGTTTGCCGTCAAGTTTCTCAACTTTTCGCAGTTCTTGAAAAAACACACGATTGCCGCCCTGCAGACGTTGATCCTGTTGAGGATGGACCAGGTTTACGATTTTAGGGAATGCGATTTTGGAGACTATGGGAATACCGGGTCGATTCTGAACACTGCCGTCAATCTCGCTCACACCATGGGTATCCACAGGGATCCAGATAACATCCCCATTTATATCCGGCGGGGCCGCTCGCAGCACGAGGACGTGCCCGCAAGTGTGAAACGCACACTGTGGGCGTTTGTCAAGTACTACGACGGCGACAAGGCGCTGGGCACCGGGCTGCCGCTGATGACCTCGGATGCGTTCTCGGATACGAGGCCGACGCCCGTGTTTGGCTTTGCCCTCGAGAAGACATCGGCGGTGATCCGCAGCGCAGTCGAGCGGCTGACAAATCTCCGCAAGGAGCTGCGACTCGTTGACGTTGAGGCTGAGATCACAAAGCTCGAGGACTTTGTCTCGCTTGAGCTGCCCCCCTTCAAGCAGCTGCAGGCCGCGGTGCGCGGCAACGAGCGCGAGACGCGCATCGCTCTGTGCCACCTCATGTTCAAGCTCCAGGTCTGCGAGATCATACAGTGTCTGTACTCGCACGTGTACTGGGCCGTGCGCGAGTGTCTCGCGGGCTCGCCCAACCTGCAAGGCACAACGTTCACCGCCGCCGAGGTTGCAGAGCTCAAGGAGCTGCGGGGCCGCTACATGCAGCGCTCGCTGCGCCACGCGATCTTCCTGCTCACGTTTGTCAACTTTCTGGTCACGACGATGCGCCAGGGGTTCCAGCGCCGCCGGCTGTTTGTGTTACAGCCCGAGCTGCGTAAGATCTTCCGCAGGTCGTCGCTCATGGTGTTTACGTGTCTGCTGCAGCAGATCATGCGCGGTCAGCTGAGCCCCGCTGCGGCGGGCGGCGGTGCTGGTGCGAACTCGCTGCTGATCGACGACATTGACTACAACCTGCTCGAGCAGGTTACGCTGGGTGAGGGTCGCGCGGGCGCGGGGCAGCTATCGCCCGAGGCGCGCGCCCAGGCCGATGCGCTCGATCGCAGCTTTGACGACCCGAAATGCCTGCTTGGGTTTTTGAGTGGCTTCTTCTACAACACGCAGAACTCGGATCTGGCGCGCGACTACAGCTACTTTGTCAACTACAAGTATGTCTTTGTGTTTTGCGGATATCTCCAGGAGAAGAACTTTGCGTTTTCTAAAACGTTCCCGCAGCTGAGCGGTACGACGACGAAAACGACACCTAGTGAGAAGCCACAGACACAGAACAACGGCGGCGACGATGACATAGCGAGCATCGAGCCCGAGGCTCTGTATGACTTTGACGCTGCAGACTTTCTTCGCTATTTCAACGCTATCGATACGTCCTTTTTGGTGGATAGCGTTGGCCCGAGTGCGTGAAGGTCTACTATTCATTTTTAGTTTTTTTTTTTGTTCTGTAACATTAGAGAAGCAACAACGACGACAACGACGACAACAACAACGAAAAAAAACTCCCTTCAAAAGTTATTCTTCAACTCTCTTAGTGCACCCATCACGTCGGCAGGAGCAGACTTGCCCGTGGCCTTGAGAACCTCCGGATCATCTAGCCGCATGAACGGGTTAAACAGCTTCTCCTGCGCAATGGTGAACTTACCCGTGGTGAACTCATGAGCAGCAGTGTACGTCGCCAAATCACGCAGCGCCGCTGATGAGGTAAGCACACTGCTCGAGAACCGCACGTTGCTCGCCGTGTACTCATGACCGGGATACACCTTCGTATCATCGGGCAAGGCCGCCAGAGTGGCGTTGAGCGCCTCATCCATCTGCGCCGGTGTGCCCTCGAAGAACCGGCCGCAGCCCGACGTGAAAAGCGTGTCGCCCGTGAACACGGCGCGCTGGCCGCGGGCTGCGTCCTCTGCATAGTAGCAGATCGAGTCCTGCGTATGGCACGGCGTGTGCAGCGCCGTGATTGCAATGCCACCCAGGAGGATAACTTCCTTGTGGGTGGGCGTGTACGATACCAGCGGCGAGCCGCGGCCCGCAATCACGGGGAGACCTTTGCACACCGAGACCTGGAGATGGTTAGAAATGTCAAGATTTTTGTTGCACAGAATGCTCACTCACCATTTTCTCGTTGCCACCAGAGTGGTCATAGTGGTGATGTGTGTTCACGATTGCGCACACGTTCACGCCGAGCTTGCGGAGTTCAGGCAAGACTCTTTATGGTGCGTGTTAGTTAAACTGCAGAGGTCGATGTGCTCGATGGGCTGATACTCACTCGTCTGGCTCTGCTGGGTCAATGACCCACGAGTTCTTGGTTCCCTCATCCGTGAGCACATAGCAGTAGTTATCGCCGGTTCCCCAGCGCATGGGGATGTGTTTAATGTGCATGTTTCTGGAATGTGTGACTGGGAAGTGTAAACGGCGGATCAATTGAGTAGACACCCGAGTCGTGCGGGTGAACATTGAGCTGAGAACAACAAAAAACAAGCACGGAAGAACGCTGTGAAAAGTCTGGATAAGGAAATTCGGGTCTCGTGGAGTCTCCACAGGAGGAGCTGCGATTACGCATGCTGGTTAGTGCACGTCTCTTTTTTTATCCGCGCCGATGGCCGAGGCCGTTGGCTGTGTGATGGGGATGGAAAGAAAAAGTTTTTGTATCAGGTTGGAATCCTCAGCAGACAAAGGCAAGTCACAGGGCAGATGTTGCTAGGGTGCCTGCGACGCTGCGGATGCGCGTATGGACAGTTTCAGCTGCGGGGCCCCCCTCACCGCGGGCTCGCGACGCCGACTACCGCGAAGGGCGCTACATCCAGCAGAGATCGCGACCCCCAGACAGCTCAACTCCAGAGAAACAGCATCCAGTGGCGCCGGATAGACCAGGCGATGGCGGGTGCGCCCGGGTTCAAGCCGTCGGCCGTGCGGGATGCACAGCGCGCGATCGCGAAGAGCGAAGAGTACGTGACGAGTCTCACGACGATGCTTGGGCGCGGGGACTACGCGCGGGCGCAGTGGCTGCGTGAGCGCGTCCCGCCGTTCTTCGCCGTGAGGGTCGACAAGAGACTGCGGGAGCGCGTGCGTGCTGATGGGGACGCCGCGACGCGTCGTCTGGCGGAGGAGATGTTCCGCGGGAGAGGGAGGGGAGCGGCGGTGCCAACGCGCCAACATGAGAAACAGGAAATACAGGTGCTGGCGTTTGATCTGAACGCGTGCGCAAGAGAAGGCGACGCGGCTGGCGTGCTTGGTGTGCTGGTGCGGCATGCGGATGCCCGTGGGGCCGCCAAAGAGGACGCCGTGACACTTGTGATACCCGACGACGTGCTTCGAGCCGTTGTGCGCACTGTGCCGCGGCGCAGGTACACCGAGCTGTTCGTTGGGCTTGTGGATGCCGGGTTCGCGTTCCCCGAGTTCAGCCCACTGAAAGAGGTTGAGGATGCGTTGTTCAATGGCACAGCTGAGGAGCGGTACGTTTTCGAGACGGGACACGTCCCCGCAGACGGGAACTACTTTGGCCGGGATGGCGAGGTTCTCTCTGAGCACACAGAGACAGTATGCATCGAGCAATACTCGTTCCGGATGCTGCACAAGGTAACGCGGCGATATACAAAGGCAAGAGACGAGGCACGCGTGCGTGCGTGGTTGGAAGTGTGGGCGCTCGCTCTGCAGCGGCGTATATATGCGGACTCGCTCGATATGCGCGCAAAGGAGAGCTCCGAGGAGCTGTACCTGCTCGCACAGTACGAGGCAGCGCTGGCGCTGCGTGGACCCGGGGCGGCGGCAGCTCTCGCTTCGGCGCAGGGCGCTGGCCCGCGGTTGCAGACGCGCGAGAACGTTGCGCTTCTAAAACACCACCGGATGCAGAACGACGTTGCGAGCTTCCTGGAGGGCGTGAACCGGCACGTTGAGCTGACGAAGGGCACCGAGGGCGGTAGCGGCCATGTTGTTGACCCGCGCACTATCAGCGATGATTTCTTACACTTGCTGCCTTCAGTCGCGCGCGGCGACATGAAAACCGTTGTCGGGTACTTCCAGGCGTTCTTCACACAGGGGACGGAGCTGCTGAGCGAGCTCGGCATACTGTCGCTGGTGTATCTGAACCGAGTGTCGACGTTGCCGTTGCCTGAGGACATTACAGCAGCTGCGCCCGTGGCCGACGTGCGTCGCGACCTCCCACGCGCAGCGTACCCTTACTGCATCTCGCTGCGCCATGTATACAAGGCGTACCTCACCGGCTGGCGACTGAACCAGCGCAAGACACAGCAGCTCTTCTCGCTGTTTCTGAGCTCGGCACAGCGCATACAGCAGCAGGAACGCGAGCAGACCTTGGCGGACCCAACGCACCCGTTCACGTCGCAGAACCTCGATCCACAGCTCCTGCATGTGTTTGTCCGCCACGCGGTGTGCCACCACAAGACGGTGCGGGTCGGCGAGCGCATGGTGCGCGCATACCTCGACTCGGGACTCCAGACGCGGTTTGCAGATGCCCGCACGGTGTCGTTGTTAGTGTATGAGCTGGCTGGACGGAGTGCACGCGACGCGGCTGGGTGGGCCGAGGAGGCTGCGAGACTCGGTGTGAGCTTGCGTCCCGCGGCGTTGTGTCGGCTTATTGTGCGGTGCGTCGAGGAGGGATACGTTGCCGAGGCGGAAAGGTACTATGATGCTTTGCTGAGGGTGCATCCTGATGTGCGGCATAGACGGTTGTTGCTCGTTTCGCAGGAACAAGGATGGGTGTTGCCGTACCGTATCAGGCGCGCACTCGAAACTTTGGGTGGAAGTGGATCGGCTCAGCACAATGATGAAATGTAAATAACGATTCTTTGAAGAACACATGAATGATGTACATACAGCATAACGCACTAATTATGAAATGTCATATCTTGATTACCAAAATCTCCTACTTTTTTCTCAGAAAAATACAAATGTTTTTTAATAACTCCATTTCCCCGTGTCCATCTAAATGTCCTCGCCAAAATCGTCCAGCGACACGATCTGGCCCGGCTTGAATGCCGGTAGACCCAGGTACGGACACCCGTCGCACCTAAACGCGTCCCCGAGAGCGCACGAACCGCAACCGCCCGTCTTGCCCTCGATCGTAAAATCAATCTCCGTGATCTCCTCCCGCGAGAATTTCACCTCTGTACCGAGCGTCTTGACGGCCTGTCTGCGCTTCAGCTTCTCCTCAATACGAGCCGCCTCGTCGTTGGCACTGCGCGCGAGACTGCCGAGAAGCGAGCTCTGCAAACTGCGCTGGCCCAACTCCTCAGCTTCTTCCTTCTCCTTGAGACCACAAGTGCAGTCCTTGCATGCCTTTCTGCGTTTCTTGCCATTGGGCAGCTCGCACCGCGTGGGCACAACCACGGGGCGGGCGAGGAACGACGCATCCAGCAGCTGCGTCTCGTCAATAGCCGCATCCACATCGTCGCCATCGTCGTTGAGATCATCCAGGTCGTCGAAATACGTCAGCTTCACCTCCCTCAGTTTGGCTTCAGCAGCGTCCGAGTCCTCATCGCCAAAGTCAGATGTATCCGTCAACGGTGGCGATGCTAGTTTCTTGAACACAGGCAGACTCGTGGTGGGGGTCGATGAGCCTGTCGTTCCACGCTTGAATGATGGCAGTTTGGATGTAGAGCGCGTCGAACTGGATTGCTTCTTGCGCAGCGGCACCGAAAGCGACACTGGTGCGTTTAACGATTCGTCTGGCTTTCTCCACCGCGCGTCCGACTCCACGAGAAAGCCAGCCATTATCGCGTCGAGTGTCGAGTCTCTAGGTATCAAACCTTCAAACACGGCACCGGACTTCAGCGAGCGCAGCAGAGCGGCGTATAAGGGGGAATTGAATTTGGTTGAGGCAGCCTCCGGTGGAGCTGCGTAATGAATGAGGTCGTATGCATCTTCCGGTAGGGTTGCTTGGTTCGACGCCACGCGATCTATCACGTTCTGCGCGAGCGAGGAAGCTGGAGGAGCCGCTGCCAAAAGGCGAGTCTTGATCGACTCCACCTCCAAAGGAGAGGTGACCAGCGTTGGGTGTAAGAGCAAAAGTATGCTCGACATTGATTAATGGATTTGTAATGATGGATGTGATGGAGTGGTATAAGATATGATGATATGAGAGCCAGTAGCCACAGGGGGTGACACTATAGTGAATGGGAATAGTCAATGGAGGATACCACTGTTATATACAAACGTTGTATCCAGCCCAAGCGGAGTATAATAGGATATCGACACGGTGAGATTGGAGCAAACGGAGAATCAGCGGTTAAAATCTCTGGTGTCTGACTAAACGATGTTGCATTTTCTGTTTTTTTGTTCTCCGTCGCTCTCTCTCGGTGTGAGCTGGCCGGATGCGGCATCTATTTGCGATAGGACGGGCGGGTAATGATCTCGGGCTTTGCTCTGTTGCCCGTCAGCGGTTTTTGCACGCCCCGCGAGAGGCTGGAGAGTGCACGTGACCGTGGCGTGACAGTTGCAGCACGTGATACATAGGTGTACGGGTGTTCGTCTCTTTGAGTGTGAGGATGCAATGAGATGTGTTTACGTTTTGCCCAAAGCGGTCACCCGTTCTTTCTCTCCGGCTCTTTGTGAGACATCATTATATCCCACTCCAGACTCCATGAGGTCTTTGTCAACAACAGCCCTGCGCAAGTTTGAAATGCCGGCTCCACACGACGACGTCACAGATACCCACCCACTGACGGCGCCCCTGCCAGCAGCACACCTCACCAAATTTCTACACTCCTCGCTCGCCCAGCACCCACAACCACACATGACAACCCCCCAATCGAAACGGGTCGCCTCAGACTCAATGGCGCTCCTCACCAATCCCAAACACGCCTCACACCCAGCAGATCCAACCCTCGACACGATATCAGCAAAGTTACAAGCCATGCGGCACATTGGGGGAGAGATTGGCGAGCGTGAGGATCAGCTAGCTCTGTTTGAGCAAACCCTCCTCTCCGCGCTGGATGGCTACACCGAGGCCCTCACGATGGACAGGGACACACTGAGCGCCGAGATCAAAGACACCATAGAGGGCATCCGTGGTGTGTTCGAGGTTATGGGGCGGTTTGAGCGAGACGGCGTGAGCGTGCGGCTGCGCTCTGTTGTCCAGAGAGACACGCTGGTCCTGGAGAAGGGCGAGACGCTGGAAGGATTGAAGAAGCAGCTAGCGGATGCATTCTCACAGGTTAGCCCTGTGTTCTTGCAGAAGGTGGAGCTGCTGTGCCAGGGTGCGGTAAGATTCCACGAACTTCACAACATGCTCGACCACTACCACACCGCAAATCCCGAGTTCATCGGCACGATACCAACACTAAATGAAGCTGAGAGCTACTGCAGGCTGCGAAAAGAAGGCAAATGTGAGTGGTCAGCGGTGAGTGGCACAATAACTCCTGCTGCGTTCTCCGGTTTGTCACCGTTGTTACTGGACCAAGTAAGTGCTGAGACTGAAAAAGCTAGAGCGGAAATAAATACGCGGGTCACTCGCTTGCTACAACTGGCAAAGTCCATCGACGAGTTAGAAACTGTCCTTGGGGTGGAAGAGCGGAGACTGGATACCGTGTCGTATCTCCTCGGCTACATCAGCCAAACAACAGCAACAGCAAAAGCACTCGACATTGCTGCTGTTCGAGAGATTAACCTCAAAATCGGCCTCTCTACCACAGGAGGGGTATCAGAACTCCAAGAGCATTTGAGCTTACTCGAGAAAGAAAAGAAGTACAGAGAAAATGAGCTCGAAAGCCAGCTTGCCGAGTGCAAAGAGCTGTGGTCGATGTTACCACAAGAGGACGGCCACATCCAAGCATTCCTCAAGGAGAACAAGAACTTGCACACGGAGAGCTCACGACAGTTCAAGCTGGAGCTGCAGAGACTACACAAACAAAAGCTGCAGCATATTTCCAAGTTCATCCAACAGAGCAGAGATCGCATCGCAGAGTATTGGGACATTCTGATGTATGGGGATGCAGAGCGGCGCGCGTTTGCTCCGTGCTGGATCACGTCCGAGTCCGAGTTGACCGAGGAGGTGCTCGACATGCACAACGCAGAGCTAGCACGGCTGCGTGCCAACACGGAGCAGCTCCGGCCTTTGCTCCAGCAGATCTCTCAATTGCAAGACCTGCTACTCGAGAAACAGCACCTCGAAGAGAGCTGCCGCGACCCCTCGCGCTTGATGCAGCGCGACTCGTTCAAGATTCTGCGAATGGAGGAACGCACGCGCGCGAAGCTTTCTAAAGTGCTTCCGCACACTCTCACCGAGGTACGACATGCGTTGGAAGCATTCGCGAGGGACAACGGGAAGCACTTCACGATGAACGGCGACGCGTACATTGATAAAGTCGCGGCACTCGAGGCAGAACTCACCGGAACCAAACATCATGCCGCCACCACCTCACGTCCACAATACGCGAGCAGGTCCGCCACACGGCGTCCGACCCCCGCCACAGCTGGCATCAGCAAACCAGCACGGTCCGCTCCAGCGTCGTCGTTCCGCGCCCGCGCCGCACCACCACTTCGGCAATCACACGCAAGACCACGAGCTGACCCGTTCGTGTCGCGCGACGCGTCACCCGTTAGGGCAGGCCGCCCACGCCGCCCGCAGCAGCCCACCACAACTACCCCGACGGACCAGCTGCTGCGCCCAATCTACCTATCACCACGCCGAGCCGCCGTCGCAGTCCCCCCGCCGCAGATATACCACGACGGGCCGCTGATGCGCCCGCGTACTTGCTCGCCGACGCGGCTGCCGGTGCCATCACGCAGCGCAAGCGCGAGCCCACGCAGGCGTGGTGGTGCCCTCGGGGACACCAACAAGGCAAACCGGCTGGTTGCCCCCGGGAAGCTTGCGCGGGCTCTGCGGAGGCCACCGGTGCTCGCAGCCCCGGAAATACTGTCCAGCTCAGACGAGGATGAGGATGGAGACGCCATGCCGCGGGCGCGAGGAAACAGCCACACCGCATATCGGCCGTTGGCAACTGTGCCGGATGTATCGATGAACTGGGACACAGAGACTTTTTAATGACCCCCCTCTCCGCTACGTATGACAATAGGGAAACAGACATTTTTTAACGACCCCCCCACAATGTATGTACAGGGGAATACAATATCCTTACCACTTTTTAGCAACCATGCCGTCTGGAGGCGATGTCTCGACTGGACCAGTCTTCACGGAGCTCCAGTCTGTCGAGAGCGCTGTACCATTGCTTTCGATGTAGCTTTTCATCAGTGCCTTTTTCGTATCGTCATCCGCGCCCGCGTACAACTTCTTGAAGAAATCGTCAGCTCCATCGCCCTCGGCGCCCTCCTCTTCGTCATCCACACTGAATTTGGACCAGTCCACCTTGGACCTCGCCGATGAAGGGTAGCTCAGGCCTGCAGAGGAGGAAATATCTGGCACGGCAACTTCGAGCACCGCTGGTTCTTGTTTTGGTTGCACCACAGCGTTGGCTGTCTCATCATTCGTGTCATTGTCCGCCTCAAGCGCACCCCACGTCACGCCCTCCTCTGCCTTAACTAGCTCGAGCTCCACCTTGGTCTGAAACACGCGAAACGTTGACTCCGTCGTGCTGATGCCGCGGAATAGCGGATCGAGGTGGTATGCAAACGTAGAATCCCCGAGCGGTGCCTCCACAGATACGCTCCGCGGTGCAAACTCAACTGACACGGCATCCCGGGGTAAATTCTTAACAAATATCGACACGTTGACGACGCGCGACGACTGGTACCAGTCCATGCGGGGGCGCGACTGCTGCTGTTGATGTTGTTCTGGTTGTTGCTGCTGTTCTTTCTGCGGCAATGTATCCTCCGGCTTCTTCTTCGGCACCTTCCGTGCAATCGTCGCACGCCACATAGCAATCTCCGGGTCTGTGCCGTTATGCTCGGCCGCGACATTCACAGCCGCCAATGCCTCACCGTAAGAGCGTTGTCGGAACAAAACAACAGCACGACGCAGCTGGGCCGCCGCAACACGCTCGCGCCGACCGCGCTGCCGTGCAACCTCCAGTGCTGTATCCGCATCCCGCAATGCCTCTGTATGCTGCCGGCTCCCCTCGTGAGCTTCCGAGCGTAGCAGCAGTGCGCGGAACGCTTCCGGGCTCGAATCGAGCGCGCGCGTCAGGTGTTCCACCGCGGTGGCGTACTCCCGCCGTGCAAGCGCTTCTTCACCTGCCTTAATCTCCTGCTCGAGCGCCATTATCTGGTTCTGCTCAGTCTAGCTGTCGCTCAGTCTGGTCTGCAGCACTGTACTGACGAGTCCGTCTCTGTGTCTGCCTCCAACCATTGCTGGTGCGGGTAACATCTCATCACCCTTTACCTAAACCAGAACTACTGAAAAAAAAAAAAAGTGATATTGAGAAAAAAGAGTGCGTCTTCGTTTGGGAATATAAATCAAGTGTATTGAACTTAGTATAATGGAAAAAGTCAACACATTGGTTCTTGATGCTGGTCCGTTGATCACGCAGACGGCAACTTCGCTGCAGCAGTTTGCGCATCACTTCGTCACCACACCCGGTGTGTTTGCGGAGCTGAAGGATGAGACAGCGCGCGCTCAGGCTGCCCTTTGGGGAGACAAACTGCAAATAAGACACCCTAAGCGGGATGCGATCAAGAAGGTGGCGGATTTTGCGCGTCTGACGGGAGACTACGGCGTTCTGTCGCAGAACGACATACACATTGTTGCTCTCGCTTACGAAGTTGAATGCGAGCTCAACGGCGGATCGTGGCGGTTGAGAAGCCGCCCCGGTGAGAAAAAGGAGCGGAGGAGGCCACAGCAGGCCGAAGAGCTTGTAAAGGAGGAGGGGACAGGGGCGAACGCTGCTGAAGCGGAGACACAAGGAAGCGAGGATGCGAAGTGGTCGGTTGTTGGAGAACCCGAAGGTAGCGTTGCGGTTCAGAAAAAACCACGCAGGCGCGGTGGGAAGAGGCATAGAAACAAGAATAAGACCGCGAGCGATGAAGAAGCTGGTGAGAAGAAGGAGGATGCAGAGGAGGCAGAGGAGGAGAAAACCGAAGAGATTGAGAATCTACAGGACAATGCAGAGCCTCAAGCGCAACATGGCGAGACGGAACTGAAGGAGGATTATTCTGAGGACGAGGATGACGGTGAGTGGATTACTCCCGAAAATCTGAAAGAAGAGATGGTGAAAGACAGCGGCGAGCAGATCGAGCAGGCCAGTTCCAGTGCCGATGCGAACACCAAGGTTAAGGCTGCGCTCGCGACGGGCGACTTTGCATGTCAGAACGTGGCACTACAGATCGGACTAAACCTGATGAATGCCATGTCCGGTCTGCAAATCAAACGTGTGAGAAACTACATGCTACGGTGCCACGCGTGCTTCCGGTTAACTCCCATCCCCAAAGACGGCACGCCGCGGCATTTTTGCCCGCACTGCGGTGGTGCCACGCTGTTGCGGTGCGCGGTATCTGTGTCATCGTCAACTGGAGAGGTTACACCACATCTCAAGAAGAACTTTGAGTGGCATAGCCGTGGAGACCGGTACTCGCTGCCGTCGCCGCAGTCGAAGAACTGGCAGAAACGCCAGGGAAATGCCGGCTTCCAGCACAACAAGCTCAAGCAGCAGGAGGTTGTGTTCCTGCGCGAGGACCAGAAGGAATACCAGCAGGCGATCAAAGATGACCAGTGGAAAAGACGGCAGAATGAAAAAATCATGGACGAGTGGATCGGTGGGGGAAGCGCCGACAACTTCATGTCGCCGTTCATGAACGTTGACCAGATCCATGCGAGCGGCGTGCGAGTGGGACAGGGCCGGTTTGTCAACACCAGCAGACGGAAGCGGTAATCAGAACAACAATAACAAAAATAGGAGAACTGAGTATATATAGAACGAGAGTCAGTATAAAAGCTCAGACATGACGTCATTGCCGGGTAACCCGCGCAGACCACCTGAATTAGTGCGCGCACGTCTCGCATAGGGGAGCCGCAGAAAAATTGGTGCGAGAACGCCCAGGGAGAGCGCGAGAGGAGGGCGGCGAGAGGAGAGGAGGAACCAGGAGAGGGTCAGGATATAGATAGAGCGGAGCGCAAGAGAGAGAGAAAAAGAGAAAGAGACATCAGGAGCCAGCACACGAAGAGCGCTAAAACTGTGGCAAGACACACGCCCTGCTCCCTATACCTTCCCTTCCCTCATTACTTCATCGCATTTTAACTGCTGCTAACCGCCAGTGCCGTTTTTGTTCCCGCTTGTGCTCTTCCCTTCTGAGTCAGTACCAATTTACGCAAAATGGATCCCACGCTAGGTCAACACGCTAGCGGGTCTGGTGCTACCACCGTGGAACCTCCAGCTGAGTCGTCCCAGAGTGACCCCACAGCATCGAGGAAAGCCACCGCCATCACGTTCGATGCCAACAACCCCGTGGCGTTTTCCAAGTTGAACACAATCACCAATATGAGCAACAGCAACAACACCAGCACCACGCAGGGAGCCAATACCGCCACAGGTACGCAAGGGACAGCCAAGCCTCCAACGAAGACCGCTTCAGAGAGTGGCGCGAAGCATCTTGAGCAGCAGCCCATCGAGGACTCTCCAAGCGTACTGGCCATGTCGAGCTTGAGATGCCCATCGCCTCCACCCATCTTGCAACACCCCGGCTCGACTAACCTAGCCGAGCCATATCCTCTTTCGTCAACTAGCCAACCGCTGACGTCCATATCGAGTCTCAGCCGGCCGCTGAGCCCACATTCGGATGCCTCGCACCCCGTGAGCTCGTCGTCGTCGTCATCTGCTGGTGGTGGTGGCCGGGTGCGGTCCAGCTCACCACCACCAGCAAGAACGAGCCCATTGTTTGTTTCGCCATCGAGACCTTCACAAAGAGAAACCGTTCCTGCAGGTGGCGCT
The DNA here is from genome assembly GCA_030557465.1 of Kuraishia cidri. Lineage (NCBI taxonomy): Eukaryota > Fungi > Ascomycota > Pichiomycetes > Pichiales > Pichiaceae > Kuraishia > Kuraishia cidri. Next base: position 147,551 of record JAKTPE010000010.1, read on the forward strand.
GTACTAAGGGGTCGTGCAGCAGCCCAGGCCGTTGTCGCTGCCGTTGCTGCACAGACAGCAAGGGATCGCAACAATCCTGCCGCGTCAGCTTCATCTTACGGCGAGATGTACCCATCATCTTCTTCTCGTTCTAGGACAGTGAGTCCAGGGGCTTCGGGAGCCGGGGTCAGTCGACTAACCGAGTCGCTGAACGAGCTTGCCAACTCGGAGTACCTCATTCCGCCTCCCACTGGTGCTGTGCCTAGTCACCACAAGTCGCCGTCGATGCATGCGCACTTTTATGTGGAGGACGCAGTGAGGCATGCGGGTGCCGGGACGAGGTCACGCAGTGGGTCGGGAAGCACAGTTGAGACGAGAAGTATAGCTGAGGCTCTAGCTTCGGACGATAGTTCGTCGCACCCAGTTGGTGGTGTTGCGGGTCCCGGGGTGCCATCTGCGCTTCCTGGAGGTAAGGAGAAGCAAGGTGCTCCGAATGTTGATGCTCGACTGCCCCAGGATGATGGAAAGCTGCACATTTTATTTGGTGCGTGTGGGTCGATCTCTATCAAAAAGACTAGACTGATTATAAACAAGCTGGAGGAGATCTACAAAGACAAGGTGTCGATCCAACTGATTCTGACAAAGGCGTCGGAGCACTTTGTGTCGCGCGGAGAGTTCCCGAGCAATGTACAGATTTGGCGCGACAAGGATGAGTGGACAACATGGTCGAACAGAACGGATCCTGTGTTGCACATTGAGCTACGGCGGTGGGCCGATATTCTGATCATTGCACCGCTTAGTGCGAATACGCTGTCCAAGATTGCTCTAGGACTATGCGACAATTTGCTGACCAACGTTGTACGTGCATGGAACACGCAGTACCCAATTCTTCTTGCTCCAGCGATGGTTAGCTTTGCGTACATGTCAGCCGCGACGAAGCGTCATGCCAAGTTCATCAAGGAGGATATGAAGTGGATTGAAATCTTGAAGCCGACGGAGAAGGTTGTGAGCTCGTACGGAGAGATTGGTATGGGTGGCATGATGGACTGGAATGAGATTGTGGATCGGATCGTGACCAAGCTCGGCGGGTATCCTGAGGATGAGGATGATAACGATGATGAGGACGACGATGACGATGACGAGTCGAATGAGAAAGGGGACGAGGAGGAAGGAGAAGAAACGAGGAGTGGTGGTGGGGCTGGAGACGGGGGAGAAGATGAGGATGAGGATGATGAGGACGATGATGACGATGACGATGATGGGGCCCTTGCGATGGGGGTGCGAAAGATCACCGTTGCCGAAGAGGACGAAATACAGCAGGCACGAAAGTAATATTTATTCGGAGTGTTTTGGTTTTTTTGTTCTTTTTTACCCCTTTCAGTTTTCTCTTGAACGCCTTCGTTTTCCGGCGCTGCGTACCTAGGCATTGAGTTGAGCCATAGTGCGTCCGTGCTGCATTTTCCGGCGAGGAAAGGGCAGTTTTGTATTGTGTGTGAGAGAGAGAGATATTGAGTGTACAGTACATCGTAATATAACATCGTATATGGAAGAGATGTATCCATGTACAATACATCAGCTTATAATGAACCCTATAGAACTTATGTTATACAAAAAAAAGCACTGGAGGTATACAGTCCCTCTACCCCACGTGACCGGCTCACCGGACGTGTCCCACCCAACGGCCCGAAGCGCCAAACGAAAATAAAAACAGACACGCTCACCGCTCTCAAGAGACGAGAGGCAGACTCGAGAGAACAACGAACAGCAGCGGGAGAGAGACAAGGCAGCACACCACCACCCCGGAGCCCACCGATTGGACCATTCCGGCTATCTTCTCCACCGCGCCTCATATATTGCACCCCTGCATTGCCCAACCGCACATTCCCCTTTCCCCGGGAACCCACGCACTTGACCACCCAAGCTGTTGTAAGCACACAAGCCGATTGCCACCGCTGCTGTCACCAGATACACGCGGACTTACAATACACTTCATCCAGCCCTGTGTCCGCGCGTCGGCCCTCGATCCTCGTTTCCACGGAATTTTCTCGATATCGAAAACACACCATTCCCTTGCTTTTGCCCCAACCCTATTAAGCGAGCCGCTAGTGTATAAGGGAATACCAAGCCGAAACAAAAACACCCAACGCCTAACAAGGCTATTCATCACCACCACCATCCACTGTTAGTGTTTCCCCATCATATATCCATCCGTGTGCCTGTGTTCAATTACAATTAGCACAGCCCATTGTTTCTTTGCTTTCGCTGCATTTTTTTTTTCTATGGCTATGAAGGAAGAAGAAGTCACCTCGCTTGCATCTCGCAACGAGCAAACAACAACAACAACCGCAGCCGAGACGCCGCAGATGTCATCGGGCCCAACGTTTGCTGCGCCCTCTACGCCTCCGCTTGATAAGCGCAGCCCGGTGAAGCTCGAACAACATACAGATACTCTCGATCAGTTACAGCAACAACACCACCAGCAAAAACCACCACAACAAATGCAGCAGCACCACCAGAGAACGGAACTCGCTTTGAGTCCGCCGCCCACGTCGCGCGGGTTTCGACGTCGGTCGATTGACCCCGGCACGTCTGCGAATCTGCACCTTGTTCCGCGGACACCCGAGCGCCCCACGCACAGCACCGGACTCGAAGAGACACCGCTGCTGTCGCCGACGGGGGCTGCGGCTGGCGTTCACGGCAGCGCGAAGCGCAAGTCGACCGACTTCTACCACCTACTGAAGACTCCGGAGTATGCGGCTGGTTCGAGCGGTGTGCGCGATGCCAAGGACACAGCCGACCTCAAGCGGCGGTCTCTTGACCTGTACAAGGTGATGAACTCGGGCGGCGGGGTGCGGTCACCCGAGCGGCCCGGGTTCACGTTCCACGAGAGCAGCGTGCTCGGGTCGCCGAAACGGTCTGCGCGGCGTGTGTCCGAGAAGAACGATGCAGAGATCAAGGAGATCTCAGCACACCTCAAGACGCGGCTCAACTATGCAGCGCTCAAGGTGCAGCACGGATGGGGCAACAAGTCGATTGAGGAGCTGGAGAAGACGATTGAGAGCCGGCCCACCACAACGTTGACACCTGCATTACCCACGGAGCAGCAGCCAAAGGTCATTTCGGACCACACGTACGAAGGGTTCTGGCAGGTTCAGGGCCAGACTCTGCCCGAGCGGCGGGGTCCTGGTTCTGGTGCCGTGCCTCCTCTGTCGCCTGCGCCACCACCACCGTCATCCGCACACCGCAAGCCGCGGCCGCTATCGATTCCATCCGTGTCGATGCCATCCACGCCGAAATCGATATCCAAGAGCCGCAGTCACAACAACGTGAGCCTAAGCCACCACCACCTTGGCAGCGGCGGCGGACATATACATACACATGCACACGGTACGACGCCGCGTATATCGCTCGATGAGATTGCGCGTGCGCGGTCGAGCGATCCAGGAACTGCGGACGCTGCGCTGTTCAAGGCTCTCTCGCGACCTTCGAGCCAGCATGCTGCTGCTGCGGCTGCGGGCAAAGCACAAACGCAAGGGCACGTCGAAGACAACGTTGCCGAGCACGACGCAGTGATGTCGCTCATGTCGCTGTCGTCCCCCGTGAAGCAGCATCCGCAGCATAATAACAATAGGTTTGGGGGTGTTCTGGGGAGTCCGCGTGCGCTTAATTTCGGAGGAGGCGATGGGTCGTCTGCTGGAGCCAGTGCTGGGGCGAGCGCCAACGCCAGTGCGAACGCAACGGCGACTGGAACGGCTGTGCCATCGCCGAAACCGCTTGCTGCGCCTTTATCAGCCGGGTTCCGGGCGCGCCGCCGGTCTGATAATAATACGGATACGGACGATAATAACGAGACGGATACGGAGGACGAGTCTGAGAGGAACACTGGGGTTTCTGTTGTTGACGATGAGCGAGAAGACGCTGCGAGGACCGCAAGTGATTACTCTGAGTGACCGAACTTACGAACTCCTCCCCTCTATCTCCTTTAGGGGGACTACATGGTGGAGGCTGTACTCCTCGACTACACCTGTTGAACATTGACACTACTTGTACTTTTTGCTTGAAACGCACGGAGACGAAACTGTACTTTTTGCTTTGGGATTCAAAACACAGCACGACCCCGCGCTGGTGTAATTTTAGGCGAACGCTTTATCTATTTTTCTTTTTTTTTTTGCTCTGGAGTTATCTAAGTATACGAATGATGTATTATTATATCTGACATGTCCCAACAGGAACTAAATAAAAGTTGACGTAAGGGCTGACAGCGCCCCGCAGACGGGAATAGGGCCCGGCGAGCCGCACAGCCGACGGGGCACCGAGAGAAATGCGCTGGGGGTATTTATGGAAGTGGAAGTGGAAGTTAGGCAGAACAGCTGGCGTCTGCAACCAGCGCAGTGGTGCAGTGAGAGTACAACACATCACGTTATTGTCCATATGGAGCAGAAGCACAATAAAAAATGGTATATACGGGATACATACAGTACAGCACAGATCAGTTGCTATGCGCGGGGTGAGGTTGGCGCAAGAGGCTTTGTCCAAAGAGCGTGCCGCGGACAATGCCCCGGCAGCGCATGACTTACCGAGGTGTTATTGCTGGGCCTGCTGGGCCTGCTGGGCCTGTCTGGAGGTGAATGGAGGTGAATGAAGGTGAATAGAGGAGGTGAATAGCCAAGCCCTCTCTGTGCTGGTGGCTCAGATCACAACGCAGGGAGGATACGTTGTATATGGTTAGCGCATACGACACCACCACACCACAACGGCACAAGAAACCACACGGTTGTCGTCGTACAGGGGTGCGATGTTTTTTTTTTCTTATTTGCACGAATGTATCGAATCTGGACGATTTCTGGATTGATTTGGGTGGCCACTCTCAGAAGAAGCCAATGGCATTTCCACACGTGATGGGGAAAATAACTCGCGGGTTTTACACTCGGCTCCGCTCCGCTGTGTTACGCGTCACATCTGTCGGTGCGGTGCCGAGTGGGCCTTTATGTGTTTGGTGGTTGGGTGACGGTGTGGTTCGAGTTGTGAGGGATGCATGCAATACGGAAATGGGCGATTTTAGACAGTTTCGACCATTTGGGGATAAATTGAGGGTGGTGCGAATTTCGGCAACGCTCGCAGAGAAATGGGCCACGGGGCAAATCAGCCTCGACGCTCGTTTCCGTATGACGTATTTCGTATAGACTGCCATGCTTCGCGTGTTTAGTGCAAGTACATACACACACACATGTATATATATATATATATACACAGCCAGATAATATATATATATATATATTTGTGTATACACAGATAACCACAGCCGCGTTCGCCTCTGCCCAAAGGCGCCAGGATCTAAAAATACTCCCCCGACTTTTGAGTGCGTCCGTGCGGCTCGCCCAGCCAGAGAGGTGATCCGGCTCCAGATTCTGGCGTGTGGAGGCCGCTATGCCCAGTACAAGCCCGGTAGAAGAGAGTATACTGAGTATACACAACTATACAGATGTACACACACTCAAATATATATATATATATATATATATAAATATATATAGGACACACAGGTGTAAACCAACACAACCCACCGCCCAGCTGATCTCTGCAGGCACACTCTCCCATCACCTGCCGCTTCCGGCTTAATTGCATCTGCAACTTCTATATTTAAACAATAACGACACATCCCGCTCCCCCCTCCGGATCACTCTCTCGATCCAGAACCCGTAGTATATAAACGTCGAGGCATCCCCCCCTTTTTGCTCCCGCTGATCTCTTTTGCTAACTCAACAACCAAGGTGCTTGTGTTTTAACTCCGCTTTCACTTTCCATACTCAATCCGAAACCAATGCAGTACAGGTTCACCACAATCGCTCTCCTCGGCACTCTCGCCGTGAACTCGCTCGCTGCGTTCATCCCGTCCGAGCCGTGGTCCACGCTCACCCCCGACACTAAGCCCACGTCCGGGGCTGTGACCGACTACGCACACTCGTTCGGTATCGCCATCCAGGCCGTGGCCACCTCGGGCGCGCTCAAGAAGCGTGCCGTCACCCAGATCACAGATGGCCAGGTGCAGGCCGCTACGGCCACCACCACCGCCGCCGTCGTGACCCAGATCACCGACGGCCAGGTGCAGGGTGCCAAGTCCACCAAGACCGCTACTGTTGTCACCCAGATCACCGACGGCCAGGTCCAGGGTGGTAAGGCCACCAAGACCGCTACTGTCGTGACCCAGATCACCGACGGTCAGGTCCAGGGTGGTAAGTCCACCAAGGCCAAGTCCACCAAGACCGCTGCCGTTGTCACTCAGATCACCGACGGCCAGGTCCAGGGTGGTAAATCCACCAAGACCGCTGCTGTCGTGACCCAGATCACCGACGGCCAGGTCCAGGGCGGTAAGACCACCGCTGCTGTCGTGACACAGATCACCGATGGCCAGGTCCAGGGTGGTAAGACCACCGCTGCCGTTGTCACCCAGATCGGCGATGGCCAGGTCCAGGGCGGCAAGTCCACCGCTGCCGTTGTCACCCAGATCGGTGACGGCCAAGTCCAAGGTGGTAAGACCACCGCTGCTGTTGTCACCCAGATCACCGACGGTCAAGTCCAAGGTGGCAAGACCACCGCTGCCGTTGCGACTCAGATCACCGACGGCCAGGTCCAGGGCGCCACGACGACCAAGACGACTGCGTCCGGCGCGACCCAGATCACCGACGGCCAGGTCCAGGCTGCCACAGGCACCGCTGCTGCCCAGGGCAGCGACGGCCAGACCTCATCCTCTGACGATGGCTCCTCGCTCGATGTCGACGTTGCGTGCGCCGCGGCCGACGCGCTCACCCTGACCCTCAGCGGCGGTATCCTCACCGACTCGAAGGGCCGCATTGGCTCGATCGTCGCGAACAGACAGTTCCAGTTTGACGGTCCTCCACCACAGGCCGGCGCGATCTACGCCGCTGGATGGAACATCACGCCCGAGGGTGACCTCGCACTCGGCTCCAAGGACACCTTCTTCCAGTGTCTCTCGGGCACGTTCTACAACCTCTACGACGAGAGCATTGGCGACCAGTGCCACGCCGTGAAGCTCTCGATCGTCGAGCTCGTCTCGTGCTGAGTGTTTTTCTTTTGAACGAACGAACCAAGTCATAATGCCGTGGCGTTGTGCTGTGGGCCTCTATCCTGTCTCTTTTCTGAATTCTTCTCCGGATTGTCTTTTTTTTTGGTCAAAGGGACACACTCCTTTTGTTTCTCATTCTAATATTGCAATGTCCCCCCTTACGGCGGGGCGCTTTTCCCTTTTTTTTTGTCGTTATTGTCTCTTTTTAATATTGATATGCGTGTGGCCCGCGCGCCGCCTCTCGGATCTTCTTCTCTTCCCTTGTCTCTCTTTTTGATGTCGCGAAGGCTCTTGTGACGAGTGGTTATTTTTTACTTCTTCCTCTAACAAACCACCCCATCAGCATCCCAAAAAATTAACTTTTTTTTCTTCCAAATAATCCTCTTCAGCATATACACTCATTTGTCATATATTATTATCCAATGCATCCCCCCTATGTTTTCAACTAACTTAGTAAATCCCAACCTCAATCTCCTCGTCTGCATTCTGCCTCAGCTCATACGTCAGCGACAGCCCGTCAATGTACAGGATGTGCAGAATGTACCGCGCGACATCGTCCACACCACGCCGCGTGAGATTCCTCGCCGAGACACCCACAATCGTGCGGTACCCGCGGTCTCCCAGCGCGAGCCGCGTGGCGTTCGGAAACACATACTCCTGCCTGAACCCATAGACGCCGCGGTGCGTCGTGAGCCGCATCACCGTCACGATGCCGATCTGCGACGCAACCACCACGGCAGACAGCTCCGGCAGCGGGACCGTGATCGAGATGCGGTTCGAGTAGCCCGCCTCGTCGCCGTACGGGATCGTGAAGTCGAACACGCACTCGCACGCCGCGTTGCAGATCAGCCGGTCCGCGCGGAACAGCCCCATGCGCAGCGCCGTCGTCACGACGAGGAACTTGTTCCTGAACGACTTGGAGCTTGGCGTGGCCTCCCAGTACGTGTTCCCGTTCAGCGACGTGTGCTGCTTCCCGCGGGAGCGCCCGCGCTGCCGCGCAACGTAATACCCGTCGAAGCACTTGCGGATCCGGCGGTATATGTCCGTCGTCGTGGTGAACCCCTTCCCCGCGGGCGCGCGCGCCGTCGTCGACACGGCAGCAGCCGCGTTCACGGCCTGTCGGCCAAACAGCACCGTTGGCACATTCAAGAACTGGAAGCACGACGCGAGGCCCATGTGGCTCGAGACGCACGGGTCCGCCTCGCAGTCCAGGATACGGGAGTGGTTGAGCACCTTCTTCTTGATGGCGTCCTGGTCGATCCACGGATCGCCAACGACCGCACCCACCGAGATAACGTTCTTGAACCACCGCGCGTCAATGTACCGCGCCGTCCACACGTTCTCGCCGAGCATGCACCGGCTGATGATCGTCGGAGTGACAAACTTGACGCGCTCAAACTTGGACCTCTGTTCTTCTGCTGCTGCCGCTGCGTCTTCTTCGATCTCGTCGTTCGATTCCCCAAACTCGACGGGAGGAGGTACGGGGCCGTGCACCTTTAGTATCCGAAACTGGAACACTATAAGCTCCCCGCTGATCGACGCTGCTGCTAGATGCACGACAATCTCGAGTTTCTCCTCGACGGGCTCGTCGTCGTTGTCGCCGTCGTCGTCGTCCTTGTCTTCTTCTTCACTCTCCTCGTCGTCTTCCTCCTTGATGAAACTCAGGTCTGGAATGTTGTGCAGAATCTGGTGCGTCGTCACGGTGTAAAACTTGATATCCCTGTGCTCCGCCGAAAGGTAAAACAGCGAAACCGTCTGGCTGTTATCCGACACGGCAATCAGATTGTACTTGTCGTAAAAATCTATCCCCCACACCGAAGACTCGACACAGAGCTCAAAGTCAGGATTGATCCGAATGCTGTAGTAGGTGTTCATGCTCGTTCGCCTCTTGTGCCTCGCAACCTCCTTCATCAACAGGTCCGTAAACCATATCAGAATGCGTCCGTCATCACACGCAACGGCAAGCGCTTCTTTCTTCAAAAACTTGCCGAGCTTCATGTAGTTCACCGTGTGTGGGAAATACGGCCATGTTGACACGTTTCTGTCGCGCTCGGTCGTCACGTACGGACGTATGTCAAACTTGAGCAGCGGTACGGCATCGGGACGGTAGTCGGTATCATCGTAGCCAAAAATGAAGATTTCAGAGTTCACCGCCGTGATCAGTATACTGTGCTCACTCGATGTGGCACACAAATTGTTCTTGTACTTCTTACCGTAATCTATCCGCAGCCTTCTTGACCCGTGGAACTGCAAATCCAGGGCGTCTTTGAACTTCTTGGCGGGTTGAAACTTGACTGCAGACTCAGGCTCGTCCGCGACCTCGCGCAAACCAGACAGCGCAGGGTTGTATATGCCAAAGTTTCCCTTGTCGGTGATCTCATCCATCTCGCGATCGTTGTGAGACTCCCAGTTCGCGAATGTGTCGTTCGAGCTCACCGGAACAGGGTTCACCTCGGTCTCTTTAGCCGTTCCAAAGTCCTCACCACCCACGATGGAGTTCTGGTACAGGTACTCCTCCTGGATATACGCGAATCCCTGGTCGTCGTTCCCAAGCACGTCGATCTCGTCCACGTAGTCAATATCAACGATTGGCGGCTGTGGTTGTTGTTGCTGTGACTCCTGTAGAGGCTGCTGTCGCGACGACGCGTCACTGGTGGATCGATCAGCCGGACCGTGCGAGAACAGCACACTCCCGCTAATATGGTACACCGATCTGTCCAGCTTTTGAAACGCAAGCGGTTTGTTCCGGTAGAACAGATCTGCATCGTCGTAGTCCTCAACATACTCCTTCTGGGGCTCCGAGTCACCAGCACGCTCGCTATCCAGTCGCACGCTGTCGTCTCCCGTCGCCCAGAAATCGACATAATCGTCATTCTCATCATCGCTGCTCGGGAACAGGTTGTACTCGCTGCTGGTGCCGTTCACCTCCCGCGGCGGCTTGTTCCTCAAGCTATCCCGAACTTTATCCGCAGCTTTCCTCTTCACGCCGCACTGGTACAGGTATCGCTCAAACCGCCGCCGGTGGTCTGCGTCCTGTGCCAGCAGCTCTAGTTCCTGAGCGCGGTCTTCGGGAAGCGCACCCGAAATGGAGGGAGGCGTCACGAGAGGAGACGCCGGTGGCATGTTCGGCGTCGCGAGAAGTCTGTCGCCCAGAGCCCTACTGCGCGCAGCCGACTCGGACAATTCGTTCTGTATGAGGTCAGCCATCGGGATCCGGGTGGTGGGTATATATCAAAAGGGACCGAGATCCGATGCCGGGGTTGTGTGTGTGTGTGTGCTCTGCGATGGGGGATGCACAGTGTGGGGCATTAAGGGAGAAGGCATAAACAAGAGGCAGAGAGCACTTCCGACAGCCTATTGCTCGCGACGGTTTGACCTGCTATGTGGGAAAAGGGGGCAAGGAGACAAGGAGCGTATCGTTCTACGCTTGCCCTTGTTGTCTGGTCCGGGGAGATCCCGCACCGGCCTCACCCTTGAGCGATGCGCGAAAGATGAAGCGGAGGTCGTTCCTCTCCAGACAGCCCGATTGGGAAGTAAGTGGGTACAGCAACAGCTATTGTCTTTTTTTTTGGTTGTTGATGCTGTTGATGTCGTTGATTTTGGCGGCGGTCGTTATAGCTGGGTGATGATGTTGGATATTGGCTTGGTCGGTGGGTTTCGTGAGATTCTGGGTCTACGACTTCCGTTTTGAAGACTCATCCGCCGAGAGTAGATAGCTATGCTGTCGGTTCATCCGAAGAAACACGAGCCAATATTGAAGAAATCTCTGGCAGAGATCTAGAAGTGACACAACTTGCAAACTCCCGTGTTTGTGGAGATCAGAATTGAGCCGCGCTACACAAAAGTGAAACTGTGCGTTTGTGGTTCGAGGTGTTGATGTCTGTGCTCTCGACAGACGAAGCTAGCCTCTCTTCTGTTTCGCCGCTTTTAGCATTATTCTGTTTTTTTTTTGAAGACAACCAGAAAGAAGCAAGAAAATGTTGGGAAATACCAAAGCGTCTTGGGGGTCTGTTTGTGCTTGCTTGCCCTTGTTCCTCAGTATTGTCAATGCGTTCGTGCATCCAATAACAATACAAGAGCGCCATTTTGTGGACTCAGTCACCGGTCGGCCCGTGAGTCAACTTTGCAAAACCCCACCATTGCTATCACTAACAAGACTGCAGTTCTTCCTCAAGGGAGTGGACTACCAGCCCGGCGGTTCTTCTGGTGTCAGCACCGACGAAGACCCTCTCTCAGACGTCAACGCGTGCGCCAGAGACATTTTTCTTTTCCAAGAACTAGGGATCAACGTACGACTACCCATGGGACAAAAAATAGAAAGAACAACATTAACATTCAGAAAAGACTATTCGCGTTTACTCTGTCAACGCTGAACTGAACCATGACAAATGTATGACGCTGTTGGCGGCAGCGGGCATCTATCTGGTGCTGGATGTTAACTCTCCGCTGGAGAATGAGAACCTGAACAGGTACGAACCTTGGAAATCGTACAATGCCGATTACCTTAATCATGTATTTAAAGTCGTTGAGCAGTTCTCGTATTACAACAACACTCTGGCTTTCTTTGCCGGGAACGAGGTTGTTAACGATAAGAAGTCTGCAAAGGTATGGTCTACAACTGTCAACCAACTTACACAGCTATCATTCGATCTAACACAACACAATAGAACTCTCCAGCTTATGTGAAGGCTGTTGTGCGTGATCTAAAGACTTATATCTCTTATAACTCTCCTCGCAAAATTCCAGTTGGCTATTCGGCAGCAGATGATCTGGCTTACAGGGTTTCTCTGGCCAAGTACCTGGAGTGCTCTTACGATTCTCCCTTGGAGTCTATAGACTTCTATGGAGTCAACTCGTACCAATGGTGTGGAGAGCAAACTTTCTACTCAAGTGGATATAATGTCCTTGTTGAGGATTACCGTTCGTTCACCAAGCCTGTCTTCTTTTCCGAGTGAGTATTTTGGACCCTTTGAAGCCCTATCTGCGAAACAAAAACCCCTAACATTTGTTTTCCAGATTTGGTTGCAACGAAGTGCAGCCAAGGTTGTTTGAAGAGATTTCCAGCATCTATTCAACTGATATGACACCCGTCTTCTGTGGCGGACTTGTCTATGAGTTCTCTCAGGAGCCAAACAACTATGGGCTCATGGAGCATGACAGCGACGGCCATGCCCACCTCAAACTGGACTTTGTCACGCTCAAGAACCAATTGGCCAATGTCAAAGATCCAATTAATCCCAAACAAAAATCTAGCTTCAAGCTAAAAACTTCAAAGCAAAGAACCGCGCTGGATACAATGTGCGAAGACAGCTATACCAACCTGGAGATATCGCAGGAGGTTCCTGCGTCTTTGGCTGAAGACCTCATTCTGACGGGTGTGTCTGTGGAGAGGGGCAGATACATTCCTCTATCGGAGGCAGACTTGTTGTCCACCTACAAAGTCTACCAGGTTGACGGAAGTATTCATGACAAAGAGGTGGAGGTTCAAGTGATGGGAGATCCTTATGGAGCTGAGCCCCAAGTTGATAATTCTTGGACAAACGGTACGTCGTTCTTGCCCCTCGACTAGTCTACCTGGGACCCATTTATGGATAAGCAAAAAAAGGTGGGAACTAACACCACATATCTAGGTTCTCAGAAAAGAAGCTATTTCGTTGACTTATCTCTGCTGCTCGCGCTTTTTGGACTTGCTACATTTCATACGCTTTTCTGAGTTATAGTTCTCCTTTTTTTTGCTTGAGATCACAACGTTGATTAATAAATATGAATGTCTTTGAGGCGACAGGAGAGTTTTATTTTCCCGATCATTGCTGCTCTGTAGAATATAGAAAGCGATTTTTAGAGTCAAACACGTCGACATGGCCCTCCATGCCGGCAAACGGGGACAAAACATTCGACCAGTCCTTGCAGTTAAACGCCGAGAAACTTGTGTGGCCATTCGCACCCGGGTTCGGGTCCACCAGCTCCAGGCAAACATGCGGCAGGCGCGAGAGGCGCATGAAGAAGAGAAACAGACACACCCTGTACGAAGTATAGTCGAGCTCGTTGACTGGCTCCCGCGGGATGCTCCCACGGTTGATGAAGTCAACATGCGTCAAGCGCAGCGAGCGGATCCCCGTGTTCGAGCACAGCATCGCGAAGAACGAGTCAAACTGCTGGTGGTAATTATGCAAAAAGTTGCGGAAGATCTTGGACCTGAAGTCGAGCGTGAGGTGCTGTGCTCTGGGGAAGTAGGTGATTGTCGAGAGGTCGGGCAGGGTTTTCAGGTTGAATAGTTGTAAGTGTGTCACGTTGGCAAAGTACGATGGCAGGAAGGGCAGTGCGCCTGGTTGCACCGTGCATGCATCGAGCACGAGTGTCTCGACTCCGCTGCTGAAGCTCGTATTTGTGTTTTGGATCTCTGTGCAGAAGCCGCTGGTCTTTGTGTTGTAGAGGTACTTGGTGCTCTGCAGCGAGGATCTGTCGATAACCATGTTTTTCAAAGACACCTCTTTCGTGAGTCCAAAGCTCCACACGAGGTTTGAGCGCAATGGGATCGACCAGCCCGTCTCCGAGGACAAGCTCACTTTGGGGATCGACAGCAGCGCGAGAATTTCGCTGAGGTCCCTTGACTTGAACTGATTGGGATCGACTTTCTTGCTCACCGCCAAGGACGAAGGGAACTGGAATCGCGGTGGAATTTCGTGCAGACTGATGCCCTTGAGATTCGGCAGCAGCGCAAGCATCTCAACGAGGTGCTCGGCGTATGACTTCTCGAGCTCTTTGTTCTTGATCGCAAAGTCATACGCGAGGTTGCCAATCGCGGTCTGTGCCTCAGACGCGTCGATGGCCGGCTGTACGAGCTCCAGAACCTCCACGAGGCCACCGATGTTGGAGCCGGACTTCCTCAGCATCTTATGGAACTCCTCCAACTGTGTCCTGCCCTTTAGTCTCACCTCCTTGTACAAGAATTTGCCGTTGATCATGATGTGCAGCCCACTGCAAACCTCAGATAGCGATTTCCAGCTCTTTCGATCAAGCAGGCAGATGATCTGGAGCAGCAACTCCACGGGAAGCCCGAGGAGGTGGTTGCTCTTGTACGATGGCGCCTCCTTCTTGGCAACACGTTTCCTTCTGCCTATTAGCTGTAGTCGTTTCATTCTTGATGGAGCAGATAGAGAGTTAAGCGAGTGGTTTTAGCTGGGATGAAGCGAGGGTTTTTATTTCTCTGTGAGTTTGCAGCTGAGAAGGAAAGCGAGGGAGAATGTAGAAGATGAGTCCTGACCAATGAGTGTGAGACGGGCTAAGCGTGTAGTAAAAAGCGGTGCACAATATTCAAGAGAAATGCAAATGCGGCTGCCCCAAGGTGCGCTCTTTCTGTCAAAGCAGATTTGCTTCTTCTGTATTGCGCACGGCTGTGCGTAGTTCAAAGCCCGAAAAGAAGAGAGTCATCCTCGATTAGCATAGGTTTACCGTCATTTTCTAAACTGGCAAATTTGCAAAAAAAAATTATAAAAAGTAAACTTCAAACTTTTTGAATCAGCTATAAATATACACACACGGGGCCCGAGAATCTAGTAGACGAATCCAAGAATCTTACCAGAAACGTGCTTCCGTCTGGCTTCCTCGTGGTCCATGATACCTGAAGAAGTGGTGAGGATGACGAAACCAAACTGTCTAGCTGGCAGCAGGTTGTCGGTCCATCTCTCAATGTCGCCAATCTTCACGTTGAATCTTGGGGAAATGACACCACACTTGTTGAGTCTTCCGTTCAGCTGCACCACAATCTTGCCAGATCTGTGGTCGTCAATGTACTCAAACTCGCCAATGTATCCTGTTTACAATGTTAGTTGAACTGATGCTTGCATCGTGGAGGAAGCTGTGGTATGTGCCTCGTTATGTCTCGCTTTTGGTTCTCTCAGAAAAAAAACAAAAAAGCACATCCAGCAAGGCGAAGAGATATCGAGGAAAAGTAAACAATTCAAGAGAATAGGACAACATCCAAAAGATGCATTCTCAAAATTGTGTAAGAAGCATTCCCACGTAATTCATTCTCCCGGAAACTTAAAAGACAGCAAGGGACTGCGTACCGACAGGCCATCCAGTTATCATTCCGGGATCCTCCCTCTGAGTAACCAAAAAGCGGTAAACAAAAAAGCAAAAACACAACACCACAGAAAACCGTTCTAAAGCTTGCAAAATTCACATACCGTGCTTCTGCATGACAGACAGAAACTTAACGATGACCTTCGACGAAGGTCTGATCAAAACCTGGCGCTTGCCGGTCTTCTCAGCATTGTTGATGGCGTTCAAAGCATCAGCCAAAACGGAAGTTCTAGTCATTTTTGTGTTATAGGTTTATGCTATAGGATAGCGTTAGTACGACAAATCCTGGGTTCACAACAAGTAAAATAAAATAGCCACATGAGTGTCCATGGAAGGAGTCATGAGCAAGGATAGAGTCTAGAAAGACAACTGTCCTCTGGAGCGGGGTATCAAGGGGCTCGGTGAGATAAAACCAGCATCATGTTTCACCTTTGGATTTCAATCCAGCAGATGCAGTCATGTTGCAAGAATTAACCAAGACCCAGGATTTCCCACTTCCAGCTTTCTTTGTCACAAACGCAGGCGTAGGGATAGGTGGTTAAACCACAGCAGCGAAGTAAACTAATGGAAAACTCATAGTAGCGTTATCTAGAGATATCAACGTACTTTATGGGATAGGAAACGACGGAATATAATGCGTTGTCACTTATGTATCAGAAAGAAGCGAGTAGCAGAGAAAGCTGGGCAGGATTTTTCACCTCGCTGTAAAACTGATTCCGAGTCGTGTAAATATGGGACCGGCCTGGAGTGTACGCGGAGAAAGCGATATGAGAGCTTACCTCTGAACATGGCACACTAAGAGCGAGTAGGTTAGGTTTCATCCCTGGCATGGCATAATGACGAGTGCTCACTCCCATGAGTCTTCGAGTCAAGCGGACAGGAAAGTATTTGCTGCGGTATGTTGTTGAAGCTCGCGAGCGCTGCACTTCGCATGGAGGAACGCCCCTCGACTAACGATAGAACAGATCAAACCCCACTGTGTGGCACTGTCGCAGTATGCATTTGCCCCAGACACGGTATTTGACCACAAATCCGTTCAGTTGACCGGTGCGCTGGAGAAGGTGCACAGTGCGTTTGCCGCAGCGGTCGCGGACACGGGTATAGACGACCTGGAGCTGCCACCTGCCCTCGCGGACTATGTCTTTGTCCCCATCGCGCAGCTGCTCAAGAGACCCAGGCTGGGCGACAGACAACTGGAAATGGTGCTGCTGATCACGGGTCTGCTCATAAGATACTGCTGGAGTGCTCCCGGGTCTTTGCCCAACGCACTAGCCGCGCAATTCCTGCCGCTGATAACATTCCTCGTTGGTGGTGCGCCCAATGCCGCGAGCGGAAACAAGGCCGCGGAGCCCAAGTCGGACGAGGTGCGACATGCTGGTGTAACTGCTTTAGGCTTCTTGTTTGTGGCTATTGGAAACCAGCAGCAGGTGGGGGACGTTAGGTTTTTCGAGGAGGCGAAGAACCTTCCCGCCCTGGGTCACACGGTTTCTGTGATGCTGGACTGTGTTTCCACCACTTCAAGTGTGGAATTGCAGCTCGCTTCCCTCGACGCGTTGCTTTGTTTGTATACGCTCCTGAACGATGGTGAGATATTGTCGTTTATGCTTCCCGGCAACGTCTCTGCGTTTGTCAAACTCGTTGCACAGAGAAACGGCGTCAAGACCAACTTCAAAGTGCAGGTCAAGATTCTGCGAGTGCTGTCTGTTTTGTTCAAGAGTGTGTTCTCGGACTATGGACTGGGAGTGGCTTCGCGAGACCATCGCTTTGCGTCCTTGTCCGAGGTGATTGAAAAGACCAGCGAGGAAGATTTGGAAAAGGAGGTTGACACGCGGGAAGTGTTGAAAGTTGTGATTCCCGAGGAATCACGCAATAAAAAGCATCGCACGACAAGTTGGCTACGTGCGACGTTATCACAGATATTGATTGCCATGAAGACTATAACCTCTTTGAAGAAGAGCCAGAGAGTCGAGGTGCGACGGGAATTGGCTGCGCTGTGCCGGGCAGTGATTACGCAGTGCTACTGGTCAATGAACGGTCTCATTCCGCTCCTGATCGAGGTCCTCGCATATGTATATACAAACACCCAAGACGACAAGCTCAAGGAGGAGTGGAGAGATATCCTGATATCTGTGCCTGCGGCGCAATCTGCTGATCTTACGGGTCTCCTCTCACAGAAGCTGAACTCTTGGATTGACTCCCTTCCAGGAGCGTTCTTGTCAGCGGATCCAGACAATGCCACAACAACACTCGACTCTATCGCGTTCAGTCTGACGGTCTTGGAATCAAGGGGAGAGACCCAGAGACTTGGTTATGTTATTAGGAAGCTGATCACCAGTCTCCAGGACGAGCTCACAACAGCGACGCAGGTGTCGATTCAACACAAGAAAAGCGCCTCGTCGTCGTCCACTATCACTGAGCCCCAGATGATCACCACAGAAATGCTTCTTGTATCCTCAGCCTACACCGAAGTTGGCACATTCACAGAGTCGTACGTGCCTGTGCTGGATGGCATCTTTGACCCTAAAGTTGAAGCTCACCTGGTTGCCCTGCTACAAAGTCTTTCAGGGCTGCCACTCGCGCTCGAATCCGCGGTTGAGCTTTTGGGTGACAGCGACATGCTCGTGGCCGACAACATCAACTCGCTTATCCACAAGGCCATGCCGGTGTGGATCACGAGTGGTATTCTCGATAATGCCAGCCACGCCGGGCGTCTCACCGCACCGACTAAATCTGGCGCGACGACGGAAATGGACGACATGCTCGATTTTGGCGACTCCCAGACACTCACCACGACCCAGGATGACGCAGTGTACGCAATGCTCGAACAGGCTGGCGCGCTGCTAGAGACAACGATGAGCCGGGCGCCGGACTCTGCGCTCGTGCGGGTCAACACTGTCGCGCTGCGTGCGATTTCCGTTGCGGCAGAGACACTGGGCGTGGCATTCGAGCCCGAGCTGATTGACTACCTGTACCCCGTGGTTGACGCGCTGGCGTCACCTAGCGAGACGGTGCGCCAAGCAGCGCAGCAGACGGCGCTGGTGCTCGCGCGCGAGTGCACACCCGATGGGTCCGTGCGCGAGCTGGTGCGTGCCAACGGCGACTACCTCGTTGACGCGCTGTCTCTGCGGCTCACGGGTGACCGCGTCACGCCGCGCACCGCGGCGGTTTTGCTGGTGCTCGTGCGGATTGGCGGTGCCGGTGTACTCGCGCAGCTTGGCGACGTGATAAGCACGATGTTCACGCTGCTGGATATGTACCACGGGTATGCCGCGCTGTGCGAGGGGTTCTTCGCCGTGTTTGGTGCGGTGGTTGACTCGGTTTACGAGGGGTACTTTGCCGGGTTCGATTTTGCACAGCTTGCGAGGGATGCTTCCGACGATGACGCGGCTGGAGGCGCTGCGTACAAACCATGGGGGATGACGACGCGACGGGAACTGTTTGCGCTGCTGGACGCGAAGCGCGATGTTCCATTACTCGGGGACGAGGACAGCCTGACGGTCGACAGCGTGCTGTCGTCAGCAAAGAAGAACAACAACAGCAACGATGACGCCGACGAGGGCGACAGCGACGACGAGGACGAGGACGAAGTCGACAACGACGACGACCCGGAACCACCAGCACCCCCGGACGAAATGGTGCCCTGGACATCGCCGCTGCCGCGCGCGCTGTACTTCCAACTGCAGCAGATGCTAGCGTACGGCGACCGCCTCACGGCGCACCGGTCGCCGCGCCTGCGGCTCCAGGTACTTCACGCGCACGCCCGGCTGGTGCCACTGCTAGCCACGTCCCGCGACGCGCTGCTGCCCGCGCTCGCCTCCTCGTGGCCCACGCTGCAGGCTGCGCTCGTCGACGCGGACCCGCGCGTGCGCTGTGCTGCGGCGTGCGCCGCGGGTGTCGCTGTGCGGTTCTCCGGTGGGTTCCTCGCGCGGCGGTTCGTCGAGGCGTGGGGCGTGGTGCGGGATGCGCGTGTGCTGGTCGGTGGTGGTGGTGGAGGTGCCGAGCGCGAAGCTGCTGTAGCCACGGCGGAGATGTTTGTGTCCGGGCTCGAGGTGCTGGGGCGGCTTGTTCCCGATGCCGTTGCGCTCGAGGTTGCGGAGCACACGCTGGGGTACGTTTCGGACGTGCGCCGGTACGGGTACTTTGAAGACGTTGCGTTTCTCGTGCTTCACGAGCGTGAAGAAAACCCATAATGAAGGGATTAATTATTCTATTCTAAAATCAAACACAAACAAAGATCGCTGGTTAACTCCCTTTTTGGTTGAATACTCTATAAATTTTTTTCATTGTCGCCCATTTTTTCTTCAAAAAAACTCCTCTAAATGTGTGCCTCACACCCACCATTTAATACTGGTACGTGTGGATGCTGTCCTGGTGCTCCACCTTAACCATTGGCCTATACACGGGTCTCCACATCTGGGAACGCACCCATGCAAGACACCCGTCAAAGTCCCGGGGCACCTCCACCTTGCCACCATCGGGTCTCTCCTCCTCCTCTATGCGCGCGTTGCCCTCCTTGAGAGCCTGCAAGATCACCGCGGTGGCCACTTTGGCCGACGTCTCATCGATAACCTCGACGGGGGCAAGCAGCCCAGCCCTTGGGTCCTTGAGCGCGGGCGATCCCTCAGCGAGCTGATCCACCGCGGCGGAAATCATCTTGTCCGAGATGGTCGTTGCGCGGGAAAGAACAGCACCGAGCCCGATTCCAGGAAAGGTGAAACAGTTGTTGTTCTCCGAAATCACGTGGCCATCCACTGGCTTGAAAGGCGACCCCGTTGCAATCATAGCCTGGTTGTCTGTCCAGCGCATGATATCCACTGGGATCGCCTCGTGCAGCCGCGTGGGGTTAGACAGTGGGAACACCATTGGCCGCGAGTTGTGCTTGTACATCTCCTTGATAACCTCCTCGGTAAATGCGCCAGCCTGCGTCGAGCACCCGATGAGCGCCGTTGGCTTCACGTGCCTGACAACCTCAAAGAGTGACGCGGTGTTAATTCCCTCCCAGTCTGATGCTTTATCCGCGTACAGTCTCTGGGCCTCGCTTGAGCCCTCGTGCATCGAGTCCAAAATCAGCCCACGACGGTCCATACAGTGGATTTTGGCGCGGGCCTCCTCCTTCGTGGCGCCGTGCGTAACCATGTGGTTGACAATCTGGTCGGCAATTCCCAACCCGGCTGATCCAGCACCATACACAAGAATCTCCGAATCCAGCAGGTCTCTGTCTGTAACCTTGAGCGCAGCCGTCATCGACGCCATAACCACGGCTCCCGTGCCCTGGATATCGTCATTGAAACATGGCAGCTCGCTTCTGTACCGCTGCAGCACTGGTCTCGCGGTGGTGACGCCAAAATCCTCAAAGTGGAGCACCGCACTTGGGAATCTCTTCTTCAGCGCCTTGATAAACTTGTCCATAAACTGGTCGTAGCGCTCTCCCCTCACTCTGGGGAATCTGTTGCCCATGTACAGCTCATCCTTGAGCAAGCCTTCATTGTTGGTGCCAACATCGAGAATCACTGGCATCACTCTGCCCGGGTGAATGCCACCACACAGTGTCATCAGCGCAAGCTTCGAAATGGAAATCCTCACACCGCCAACACCCTGGTCGCCAATTCCCAAAATTCCCTCGCCATCGCTCACGACAACGTAGTCAACGTCCTTTGACTCACCAAACGCAGCCATTCTCTCCTCGATCGAGTCTGGATCCGTGATATCAAGGAAACAGCCCTCTGGCTTTCTGAATCTGTGTGAGTACGCAGCGATGGCGTCACCCTCGGTAGGGGTGTAGATGATGGGCAGCAACTCCCGAATGTGTCTTCTAACGAGTTCGTAAAACAGCACCTTGTTCTGCTGTCTCATCGAGGTGCAGAAATCATTTTTGGCGAGCGGGGTTTTCAAGTATGACAGCTGCTTGTAGGCTCTCTCAGCCTGCTCGTCGAGAGTATTCACAACGGGAGGCAGCAACCCATTGAGGTTGAAGGCCTCCCTCTCCTCCAGAGTGAAGGCAGATCCCTTGTTGAAAAGAGGAGAGTTGAGCACGTGGAAACCGGTCAGATCACACTCGATGGGGCCCTCAACGGATAACCTCGTTGTCTTGGGAACCTCGAGCTTGGCCTTCTGGCCCACTGGTGTCTTGATCGTGTGCGAGTGAACGTGGGTGCGCGCTGCATCTGCAACCGATGAGCTAGCTATGCTCCTTGACAGGTGCCTCAGGGCAGATGGGTTACGGCGGGAGAGCAGTAACATTGTGCGAGCGAGTCTGTGTGTATGTGTATCTGAATATGTGGAAGCCTAAACGCCGAGGCAAGCGAAAGTGGTCTGGTTACTGAGATCACCTGCGCACGAAACAGGGGCGGGCTCTCTCTCTATATATATTCATACAAATTTGTGTGAACTTTTCCTGTTGATGGCGGCGGCTCTCCGTGTTCGGGCTGCTGACATCAGCCGATGACAGCCGCACGGATTTTCTGGGCGGCCGTATGTTCTCGGGACGGTTTCTGGGAGGGCGGTTGGAGCTGGGTGGGTCTGGGGCTGTTGTGGCGGTGGATGTGTGTGTGGTGATACTCTTGTATATATATATATATATATATATTTGCGTATTCTTGGTTGGCGCCGCTTTATGTTCACACGAACATTATATCGACATAGAGACGTGTGTTGCTGGCTGGCTGCCTGGAGAGCCGCTGGCCAGAGCGCGAAGGAGGGGAGTGGCCGGTGCGCGCACGACCAGGGGGAGATGTTTATCCGGCGATGTGGCCAGTAGCACTCCGACTGCCTATTGTTCTGTCTCGGAGAGTACATACGGAGTATACGCTCAGAAGCTGCCAGGGCATTAGATGCTCTGCCGGTGGGTTATTTTGCTTGGTGTTCGCCGACTACGGCTTTCCAAGGGAGCAGGAAACGCGCGTCGTTGGTTGTCTTTTCATTCATCCGGGATCTCTCAACCATTTCTTGCTGTTGATGATGGTTTCGTCTCTCTAGAGAAACAAAGAACCAGAGTATACACTCTCCACCTGGAGCAGCGCGGGTATTCTACATACATACATAAATACATAAATACCATGTAGAGAGCTGAGCTGGCAGGAAAAGCGTAGTTCCAAGGAGACCGCTTCCCGCTGAGAGACTCTGCGCGCGTTACGCACACGGGCGCGTTACGCACACCACAACACGACACGACACATCCTTGTGGCTCGCTCTGCCCCTTCAGAATCGACTCTAGCTACAGCACTACATGAGGTGATATCGCGAAAAATGCATCATACCATTTTTGCTACAGGAAACCCCTTCATCTGTGTCTCCCCATTCTGTGTTGCTCGAATACTGTTACAATACCCTCCATCCAGTCCCTCTGCAATTCCACCCAACACGGCTAATAATAAACACCGGATACCCCGCTGTCCTTGCCCCTCTCACGAGATCAACACCAACCAAAATTTCTGTCTCTCTCCGCTAACAACAAACAATTGGAAAAAAAAAAAAATGTCGCAAAGTTGACCAAAATTATCGCACAAGTACAAAATCACACAACAATGCGCAAAGAGGAGAAGCGGACAAACGGCCGCGGCGTGCGCCGCTCAACTGGGCCTCCCGGATTTTCCCGGCACGGAAAAACTATCTTGGTGTTCCGTGCACGACCCACAGCCTTGTCTTTGTTCAGTTGAAGAAGTCCTCGAAGAAGGTCATGTTGCTTGGATTGTCGTGGTACTGGTCCAGTCGCTTCGCGTAGTTGACCACGAACATCTTGGCCAGCTTGAGCCGTTTCGTCACCGCCTCGAGCCGTGCCACGATGCGGAACAGCTCGTCCAGCATGCGGAACACCTGTTGCGTGTTGAGTGGAGAAACTTTATCCTGCTGTGCATTCACGACAAACTGTATTACCGACTTGATTGCGAGATGCGTTCCAAAGAACAAAAACGGATTTTTCACCAGTGACTCAACAACGTTTTCCAGCTGTACTGTGCCGATCACGTCGTCTGTGCATTTGAGACATGCAACACGACAGTTGTCGTAGAGTTCCTGTAGATGCACGGGTAACGGGTTTTCTTCGCCTCGCTCGTCTATCAGCTTGCTGAAATTGCGGCATATCGAGTGGTACATCGTGAGTTTGCACATGCGCACCGTGAGCGATGTGCAGTTGACTGGACCAACCTCAAATGGCGCAAACGACGCATCGAGAAAGTCGAGTTTCGTGATGAACGCGTTGGAGGCTGAAGCAACCTGGTCGAAGTATTCCCTGTCCAGTAGCAGCGTGTACGACTCGGTGCACAGATTCTTGCACCACAGAATAACCTCTTCGCACACCGTGAGCATCATCACATGGCACGCGAACGGACTCACGTCGGGTAAAACCTCACCGCGCTCAACTGCATCCATAGCCTCGTGTAGGAAATACATCTCCTCAGGAATACCAGACTGGAAAAATAGTGAGGACGAAGGCAGACGCGTGAATATACTCGCTGGGTTGATTGCGCAGGGGAACGCGGTCCCAATGGTGTAGTACCTGTCCTGGCAATACAGCAACCAAAAGGTGCGTCTTTTCTCCTCCGTCAGCTGCCAGCTCTCAAACCCATCCTCGTCGTACGTTTGCATATATGGACAGTTCTCGCCCGTCATTCCGAACGGGTTGTCAAAGTCAAGCGAGTCAAACTGCTTGATCTGCGAAATGCGCGTCGCGCGCGCTATCGTGATTGCCGACCGCGCCCCATGTCCTGTCCTGTACTCGTAGTCAATTCCAAGAATAAGAGCCTGGATGAACGCGGTCGACCCAAGTGCAGGGTTCGGCCCATGACGCAGATTGTCATTATCAATCAGGAAATCGATCCCCTTGAGCGCACGATTATAGTACATCTCGCTTTGGTCGCAGTACTCCTCCTGCATTGAGCTGGCAACTGCGAAAATCATATCTGCGAGACACATCGTAGCGGGTGAGTTCCGCTCATAGTTACGGAAGTACTTTGTCTGCAAGATGATCAGCGACACGAGCACAGCTGGGTCAAAGAACAGCTTGTGAAACAGGTCTGCCTCCTCGGCCGTCGGCGATGTCTCGGGCCGTTTCTCCTCTGGTGATGGGCTCATGCTAGACGCACCGCTGGACTCCGCGGCCGCATCGCCGCCACTCCGACCATGGCTACCCGTGCCACTGCCGCTGCTGCTGCCCGTGCCCGGTCCGGCAATGTTCTCAATCTGGAACACACTGCCGTGATGCTCACGCTCTGCACCCTTGGGACCCGTCTTTCTGTGTGTTTCATATCGACACCGCGAGTTGGCTCTAGCGCACTTGGAGCACGACGGCGTCTCGCGTCCGCATTTGATCTTGTGCCGTCTACACCTTAGACACGCCACTTTTCGTCCGCTCATTGTGTTTGTGCGTGTGTGAATGTGTACGTGAATGTAATGTGCTGTGTGGGGGCAGCGGTGTGATGCGACGCGACTTTGGGATTTTTATTTTTGTTCAGCCTCGGTCAGGTCCGTCGTGGCTTTGGGCTTCTACAATGTGCGTCTTGTGGCTGGCGCAGTCGATGAGCATTTCCGCACGAGCCCTGCGCACACGCTCGATATGGCGGTGTTACCCGCCACTGAACAGCTGCTAATAATAAGCGAGATTTTATGTGAGACTGATAAAAGAAAGTGTCAGTGCTTTTGGAAGGACTTGGCAGAGTGATAGTGGTGAAACAATAGAGTTGTTCCGTAATAAAAGTAACGATATATTAAGCACGTTTTCTTGTTTTTTTTTTTTTTGGGGGGGGGGGGGGGGGGTTTTTTTTCTTTTT